>WNWK01004897.1:0-130503 GCA_009830355.1 Cherax destructor
CCCAAGTAACATTTATCCCATATAAAGAAATTAGATCGAATAGAAATGACCCAAAATGGATGAATAATAGGCTCAAATATCTTTTAGGGCAGAAGAAAGGAATTTATAGGCGTATCAAAAGAGGTGAGGGTCATCTTATGAGTCAGTATATTGACATTAAGAGGGACGTTAAAAAGGGGATAAGAAAAGCTAAACGGGACTACGAAATTAAAGTTGCTAGGGATTCGAAAACTAACCCAAAAAGTTTTTTCCAGGTGTATAGAACATTATTATTATAATCAAATAGAAGCGCTAAACCACAGGGGTTAGGTGTATAGAACAAAAGTTAGAGATAAGATAGGTCCCCTTAAAAATAATTATGGGTATCTTACTGACAAAGAGAATGAAATGTGCTCTATTTTTAATAATTATTTTCTCTCGGTTTTCACTCAGGAAGACACTAATAATATCCCAAGAATTAGGTATTTTAGTGGGCCTGAAGAAGATAAATTATGTAGTATCACAGTCACTAGCGAAAAGGTTATCAAACAGATAGACCGTTTGAAGCAAAATAAATCGCCAGGCCCTGATGAGCTTTTTTCAAGGGTTCTTAAGGAATGCAAAATAGAACTCTGTGAACCCTTAACTAACATTTTTAACCTATCTCTTCAAACAGGTGTAGTGCCGGATACGTGGAAAATGGCTAATGTAATTCCTATTTTTAAAGCAGGGGACAAGTCGTTACCATCAAATTACCGCCCAATAAGTCTAACATCAATTGTAGGCAAATTACTAGAGTCGATTATAGCTGATAACATAAGAAGCCATCTCGATAGGCATAATTTGATTAATGATACTCAGCATGTATTCATCAGGGCAGTTCCTGCCTAACTAATTTATTAACTTTTTCAGTAAGGCTTTTGAGTCAGTTGATAATGATAAAGAATTCGATATCGTTTATTTGGATTTTAGTAAGGCTTTTGATAGAGTACCACATCAGAGACTGTTAAAGAAAGTGGCTGCTCATGGCATTGGGGGAAAAGTGTTGTCATGGATCGAGTCATGGCTCACCAATAGGAAGCAGAGGGTGTGCATAAATGGGGTTAAATCGGAGTGGGGATCTGTAACAAGTGGCGTTCCTCAGGGATCGGTTTTGGGCCCGTTGTTGTTTATAATATATATAAATGACCTTGACGAGGGAATTTCTAGTGATATGAGCAAATTCGCTGATGACACGAAGATAGGTAGGATAATCGATTCAGACGTAGATGTCAGTGAACTACAGGAGGATTTAGACAAACTCAATTCCTGGTCAGAAAAATGGCAGATGCAGTTCAATGTAGATAAATGCAAAGTTCTAAAGCTCGGGAGTGTCCATAACCCAAGCACTTATAATTTAAATAACGTAGAACTTAGCCATACAGATTGCGAGAAGGACTTGGGGGTGATGGTAAGCAGCAACCTTAAACCAAGACAGCAATGCCTAAGCGTACGTAATAAGGCAAATAGATTACTGGGATTTATATCAAGAAGTGTTAGCAACAGAAGTCCAGAGGATATATTACAGCTTTATACATCATTAGTAAGGCCTCACCTAGATTACGCAGCTCAGTTCTGGTCTCCATATTACAGAATGGACATAAATTCGTTAGAAAACATTCAGCGTAGAATGACTAAATTAATACATAGCATTAGAAATCTTCCTTACGAAGAAAGATTGAAGACCCTTAAATTACATTCACTTGTAAGACGTAGAATGAGGGGAGACATGATCGAGGTATACAAGTGGAAAATGGGTATTAACAAAGGGGATATAAATAAGGTCTTGAGGGTATCTCTCCAAGAGAGAACCCGCAATAATGGATTCAAGTTAGATAAGTTTAGGTAAATTAGACACATATGCAACACTTGGGTATCTTTATTGAGGAAACGTTTCGCCACACAGTGGCTTCATCAGTCCATACAAAGGAGAATCGTGAAGAACAGGAGGAGTGTGAGGTTGTCAGGCCCTCAATCTTGAGACGATGTTGTCAGTCCATCAATCTTGAATAGAATAACAGCATATGAGCAGAGGGATCTTATATACTGTAGACAGGAGAGGTGCAGCAGTTGTAGGAGGTGTCACATTTGTTCAATGTTGGTAAATTAGACACATATGCATATTGCATATGTGTCTAATTTACCAACGAGTCGGTTCTCTGAACCATTCATTCACATCCTGTCTGACACTGCAACATCTTGGTATCTTAATACAGGGATTTCTTCGCTTGCCTATTCCTTGGGCACGACCTACTTCCACATTGAACAAATGTGACACCTCCTACAACTGCTGCACCTCTCCTGTCTACAGTATATAAGATCCCTCTGCTCATATGCTGTTATTCTATTCAAGATTGATGGACTGACAACATCGTCTCAAGATTGAGGGCCTGACAACCTCACACTCCTCCTGTTCTTCACGATTCTCCTTTGTATGGACTGATGAAGCCACTGTGTGGCGAAACGTTTCCTCAATAAAGATACCCAAGTGTTGCATATGTGTCTAATTTACCAACTCGTCGGTTCTCTGAACCATTCATTCACATAGATAAGTTTAGATTTAGAAAGGATATAGGAAAGTATTGGTTTGGAAATAGGGTAGTTGATGAGTGGAACAGTCTGCCTAGTAGGGTTATTGAAGCAAGGACCTTGGGTAGTTTTAAATTTAGGTTGGATAAATTCATGAGTGAAAGGGGTTGGATTTGAGTGGGAATTGCACATGAGTAAATAAAATTATCAAAGCTTATTTCTTGGGTAGCATTGAAAATTGGGTTGAGCAAATATTCTGTTAGTGGGATGGAATGTGAAGGACCTGCCTAGAATGGGCCATACAGGCCTGCTGCAGTGTTCCTCCTTTCTTATGTTCTTATGTTCTTAGATAACCATAATTTGATTAATGATACTCAGCATGGATTCACGAGGGGCCGTTCCTGCCTATCTAATTTATTAACCTTCTTCACTAAAGCTTTTGAGGCTGTTGATCACGATAAAGAATTCGATATTGTTTATTTAGACTTTAGTAAGGCTTTTGATAGAGTACCGCACCAGAGACTGTTAAAGAAAGTGGCAGCTCATGGCATTGGGGGAAAAGTGCTGTTGATGAGTGGAACAGTCTGCCTAGTAGGGTTATTGAAGCTAGGACCTTGGGTAGTTTCAAATTTAGGTTGGATAAATTCATGAGTGAGAGGGGTTGGATTTGAGTGGGACTCGCGCATGAGTGGGTAGAATTGTCAAAGCTTATTTCTTGGGTAGCATTGAAAATTGGGTTGAGCAAATATTCTGTTAGTGGGACGGATTGTGAAGGACCTGCCTAGTATGGGCCAACAGGCCTGCTGCAGTGTTCCTCCTTTCTTATGTTCTTATGTTCTTATGGCTCACCAATAGGAAGCAGAGAGTGTGCATAAATGGGGTTAAATCCGAATGGGGACTTGTAACAAGTGGTGTTCCACAGGGATCAGTCTTAGGCCCATTGTTATTTATAATATATATCAATGACCTTGACGAGGGAATTACTAGTGATATGAGCAAATTCGCCGACGACAAGAAGATAGGTAGGATAATTGATTCAAACATAGATGTCATAGAACTTCAGGAAGATTTAGACAAACTTAATTCGTGGTCAGAAAAGTGGCAGATGCAGTTCAATGTAGATAAATGCAAGGTTCTGAAGCTCGGGAGTGTCCATAACCCAAGCACTTATAAGTTAAATAACGTAGAACTTAGCCATACAGATTGCGAGAAGGACTTGGGGGTGATGGTCAGCAGCAACCTTAAACCAAGACAGCAATGCCTAAACGTACGTAATAAGGCAAATAGATTACTGGGATTTATATCAAGAAGTGTTAGCAACAGAAGTCCAGAGGTTATATTACAGCTTTATACATCATTAGTAAGGCCTCACCTAGATTACGCAGCTCAGTTTTGGTCTCCATATTACAGAATGGACATAAATTCGTTAGAAAACATTCAGCGTAGAATGACTAAATTAATACATAGCATTAGAAATCTTCCTTACGAAGAAAGATTGAAGACCCTTAAATTACATTCACTTGTAAGACGTAGAATGAGGGGAGACATGATCGAGGTATACAAGTGGAAAATGGGTATTAACAAAGGGGATATAAATAAGGTCTTGAGGATATCTCTCCAAGAGAGAACCCGCAATAATGGATTCAAGTTAGATAAGTTTAGATTTAGAAAGGATATAGGAAAGTATTGGTTTGGAAATAGGGTAGTTGATGAGTGGAACAGTCTGCCTAGTAGGGTTATTGAAGCTAGGACCTTGGGTAGTTTCAAATTTAGGTTGGATAAATTCATGAGTGAGAGGGGTTGGATTTGAGTGGGACTCGCACATGAGTGCATGGAATTGTCAAAGCTTATTTCTTGGGTAGCATTGAAAATTGGATTGAGCAAGTGTTCTGTTAGTGGGACGGATTGTGAAAGACCTGCCTAGTATGGGCCAACAGGCCTGCTGCAGTGTTCCTCCTTTCTTATGTTCTTATGTTCTTATGCTCTATTTATTCATGTGAGAGATTTTAACCATCCAATTGATTTTCAAAATGCTGAGAAGGTTGTATCAAGCAAGTCCATGGTTGAAGGAATATAATAGAATCATGTTTGGAAATAAATGGTATAAAATACCGACACAATGAAAAAATAAACACATAAGCAGTATAATGTAATCCTTTATTGACAACGTTTCGCCCACGCAGTGGGCGATCTGTCTGTGACTCGATAAAGCCCACTGCGTGGGCGAAACGTTGTCAATAAAGGATCACATTATACTGCTTATGTGTTTATTTTTCCAGAATCATGTTTCATTAAAAGCAGTTTTGAAAATAATATGAATATTTCTTTTGGTTTATATAAATTGGATTCTTTTATAATTAATAAAATTTGGGAAGAATTTAATGATAAATTGGACTAATCTTAATTCTTGGGAAGAGTTTCAGGTCCTTTCTTATGTTCCTCTTCACAGAGTCGTGCGATGTTACGCTACTGTGAGGTGTTGTCTTTGTTAGTGTGATGTGACTGTGAGGTGTAGTCTTGCCCCTTATATAAGTCCTCTTGTCATGTTTCCTTTTATAGTTCCTTGATAATGTGAGTAGTCACGAAAGCGCTTGGAATTCCTCTATTTTTCATATATATATATATATATATATATATATATATATATATATATATATATATATATATATATATTGTGTGTGTGTGTGTGTGTGTATGTGAGTGAATGTGTGTACGTGTGTGTGATGTGTGTGCGCGCGCGCGAGCGCGTGTGTGAATCTGAGTGTGAGTCAGAGTGTGAGTGAGTGTGAGTGTGAGTCTGAGTCTGAGTGAGTGTGAGTCTGAGTGTGTGTGTGTGTGTACTCACCTAATTGTACTCATCTAATTGTGGTTGCAGGGGTCGAGACTCAGCTCCTGGCCCCTCCTCTTCACTGATCGCTACCGGGTCCCCTCTCTCCCTGCTCCATGAGCTTTATCATACCTCGTCTTAAAGCTTTGTATGGTTCCTGCCTTCACTACATCACTTGCTAAACTATTCCACTTCCCGACTACTCTATGGCTGAAGAAATACTTCCTAACATATATGTGTGTGTGTGTGTGTGTGTGTGTGTGTCTTTGTATTTGTGTGTGTGTGTGTGTGTGTGTGTGTGTGTGTGTGTGTGTGTGTGTGAATGTGTACTCACCTAATTGTAATTGCAGGGGTCGATTCATAGCTCCTGGCCCCGCCTCTTCACTGGTCGCTGCTAGGTCCCTCTTCCCGCTCCATGAGATTTATCATACCTCTCCTTAAAGCTGTGTATGGATCCTGCCTCCACTACATCACTTCCCAGACTATTCCACTTCCTGATAACTCTGTGACTGAAGAAATACTTCCTAACATCCATGTGATTCATCTGAGTCTCCAACTTCCAACTGTGACCCCTTGTTGCTGTGTCCCATCTCTGAAACATCCTGTCTCTGTCCACCTTGTCGATTCCTCTCAGTATATTATATGTCGTTATCATATCTCCCCTATCTCTTCTGTCTTCCAGTGTCGTCAGGTCGATTTCCCTTAACCTCTCCTCGTAGGACATACCCCTTAACTCTGGGACTAGTTTCCGTACATGCTTGGCTAGGAGTGGGTTCTAAACTGGTGCTGCATACTCTAATATGGGCCTAACGTACACAGTGTACAGGGTCCTGAACGATTCCTTATTAAGATGTCAGAATGCTGTTATTACGTTTGCTAGACGCCCGTATGCTGCAGCATAAGGGCGCCCTTCAGGCCACTTCAGCCAGTGTGTCAACCATAGCTCTATTGCTCTCATCATACTCTTGCCTTGGCATCCTGCTGTTCTATGGTGGGTTATACATCACTGCAATTACCACCTTGGGACCTCTAGACTGAAGCGTTCCTATTATGTAATCTCTTGCTTCTCCTCTGTCTCCTCTCTCCAGCTCATCAAAATCCCATCGGTTTTTGATGAGCAGTGCCACTCCTTCCCCCCTCTGTTCCTTCTGTCTTTCCTCAGGATCTGATATCTCATTGGAAAGATGGCATCTGTTATCCCTGTAAGCTTGGTTTCTGTGAGAGCTATGATATCCGGTGATGCCTCTTTGACTCAATCATGCCACTCTTCCCACTCATTCGTTATTCCATCAGCATTGTTGTACCATACCTTCAGTTTCCTCTCCAACACTGTGTTTTAGAGGGTCTGTGAGGGTTTGGGACCTGGCAGTGTGCTGCGGGATTCTACAGTATGGTGTGAGGTGGGGGCTGTAAGTGTGGATTGTGGTTTGTGATGGGATAGCGTGTTTGGTTGTGGGGTTCTGGGGGTGGTTCTGTGTGTGCTTGCGCTTGTTGCTCTGCCCTGCTCATTTTGTCCTCTTCTGTTTCTGTCGTTGTCTCTCCTCCTAGCCTCTTTTGCTTCTGTGTCCTCTCCCTCAGCTGCTGTCATTCTGTTTTTGTTCTGTCTCGGTCTAGGAACACCCTCCTGTATGTTGACAATTTCTTTAGCCGTGGTTTCTCTTGCAGGATCCTGTTTCGCACTGTTTATGTCTTGAAAATCAGCTTGACCTGCCGATTTCTTCCCTTCAAGTACCACCCTATTCTCTGAAAATTTCCTATCTCAGACATGTCCTCTTTGCCTATTTCTTTGATGATGTTTTCAATCTCCTATCGTTCTTCCTGCCGTCTTTCATTGTGTGTCCTCCACTCGCTCTCCTGAAGCCCATGAATAAACACTGACTTCTCCCTCTCCTCCTCCCATTGCCTTTCCCTCTGTGTCTCTGGTTCCCGTTTGTACATAACCAGTTTCTCCCTTATTTTTTTCATGTAGCTCTTGGTGGTCATGGTCGAGCCTCTGCATATGACCTAACCCCCTCTCCACCTTTGCCCCTCTCCCCCACCTCTATCCCTGCTCCCAACTGCCCTCCCCCTTCATTCCTTGGCCCTACTTGGTGGGCTGATAGGGCCTCCTCGTCCAGTAGGGGTGTGCCAGCTTCAGATGCTATGTCTCCTCTGGTCAATACCCCTGTAGGTTGCTTCAGTCTATTTACCTCATATTCTAGGGCCCTTATCATGGCTTCTGCAGCTTTGACTTACGACTCCCATTTCTTCTTTTTCTCCATCCACTTATCAAATTTCGAAGAAAGCTCTGCCTCCATCCTTTTCTCCATTTTCGCAGAAAACTCCCCTAGTTTGTTCTCCCACTCTTGTTCCATCCTTTTTGCAATGCTCTTCCATTCATTCTTCCTTACCAGAACCATTCATCTCCAATCCCCTGAACCTTCGACTTCCCTTCTGAGCCACCATTATTATTTTTATGGGTTAGGTGTTGTAGTTGAGGGGGGTGCAAGAGGGGGAGAGATCAGGAGAGGGACAGGGAGAGTGATAGGGGTGGAGAAAGAGTGGGAAGGGGGCTAGAGGGAAAAGGGGTGGAAGATATGGAGGGGAAAGGGGGGAAAGAGAGAGATGGAGGTAAAGAGTGTAGGGAGTGTGCATGGGGGGGAGTTGTGAGGGGGAGAGGGAGGGGGCAGAGAGAGTGACAGAGGGGGGAGTGGGAAGGGGGTAGAGGGGGAAGAAGGGAAAGGTGGGGAGGGAGGGAGGAGGGAAAAGTGAGAGAGGGAGAGGAAGAGAAAGGAAGGAGAGTGGGAAGGAGAGGGAAAGGCAAGAGAGAGGAGAGAGGGGGAGAGTGTGTGTGTGTGTACTCACCTAATTGTGGTTGAAGGGGTCTAGACTTAGCTCCTGGCCCTGCCTCTTCACTGACCACTACTAGGTCCTCTCTCTCCCTGCTCCATGAGCTTTATCATACCTCTTCTTAAAGCTATGTATGGTTCCTGCCTCCACTACATCACTGGCTAGACTATTCCACTTCCTGACAACTCTATGACTGAAGAAATACTTCCTAACATCCCTTTGACTCGTCTGAGTCTTCAACTTCCAATTGTGACCCCTTGTTTCTGTGTCCCCTCTCTGGAACATCCTGTCTCTGTCCACCTTATCTATTCCACGCAGTATTTTGTATGTCGTTATCATGTCTCCCCTAACCCTCCTGTCCTCCAGTGTCGTCAGGCCGATTTCCATAAACCTTTCTTCATAGTACATTCCCCTTAGCTCCGGAACTAACCTTGTTGCAAAGCTTTGAACTTTCTCTAATTTCTTGAAGTGCTTGACCAGGTGTGGGTTCCAAACTGGTGCTGCATACTCCAGTATGGGCCTGACGTACACAGTCTACAGTGTCTTGAACGATTTCTTACTAAGGTATCGGAACGATACTCTCAGGTTTGCCAAGCGCCCATATGCTGCACCAGTTATCTTGTTGATGTGTGCTTCCAGTGACGTGCTCGGTGTTATACTCACCCCAAGATCTTTCTCCTTGAGTGAGATTTGCAGTCTTTTGCCACCTAGCCTATACTCTGTCTGCGGTCTTCTTTGCCCTTCCCCGATCTTCATGACTTTGCATTTGATGGGGTTAAATTTGAGAAGCCAGTTGCTGGACCACGTGTCCAGCCTGTCCAGGTCTCTTTGTAGTCCTGCCTGATACTCAGCTGATTTAATTCTCCTCATTAACCTCACATCATCTGTGAACAGGGACACTTCTGAGTCTTTCCCTTCCATCATGTCATTTACATACAACAAAAATAGCACTGGTCTTAGGACTGACCCCTATGGGACCCCGCTCGTCACAGGCGCCCACTGTGATACCTCATCACGTACCATGACTCGTTGTTGCCTCCCTGTCAAGTATTCTCTGATCCATTGCAGTGCCCTTCCTGTTATACATGCCTGAGCCTCTAGCTTCTGCACTAATCTCTTGTGAGGAACTGTATCGAAGGCCTTCTTGCAGTCCAAGAAAATGCAGTCAACCCACCCTTCTCTCTCGTGTTTTACTTCTGTTACCTTGTCATAAAACTACTGGAGGTTTGTGACACAGAATTTGCCTTCCCTGAATCCGTGCTGGTTGTCATTTATGATCTTGTTCCATTCCAGGTGCTCTACCACTCTCCTCCTGATAATCTTCTCCATGACTTTGCATCCTATACACGTCAGTGACACTGGTTTAGTGCCTCGTTTCTGTTTCCTTTCTTAAAAATAGGAACTACATTCGCTGTCTTCCATACCTCGGGTAGTTGCCCAGTTTCGAGTGATGTGTTGAAGGTCTTGGTTAGTGGCACACACGGAGTCTCTGCTCCCTCTCTAAGGACCCTAGGGAAGATGTTGTCTGGTCCCATCACCTTTGAGGTATCAAGGTCACTTAGCAGCTTCTTCACCTCCTCCTCAGTTGTGTGTATGTCATCCAACACTTGTTGGTATATTCCTTGTTGATGTACCACTCTGTTCTGTTTTCCCATAGTCCTTCCTGTCTCCACTAAATACTTTCTTTAATCTCGTGTTGAGCTCCTCACATAACTCTTGATCGTTTCTTGTGAGTTCCCTACCTTCTTTCCTCAGCCTGATCACCTGATTTTTGACTGTTGTCTTCCTCCTAATGTGGCTATACAGCAGTTTTGGGTCAGACTTGACTTTCGATGCTATGTTGTTTTCATACTGTCGCTGGGCCTCCCTCCTTATCTGTGCATACTCGTTTCTGGCTCTTTGACTAATCTCCTTATTTTCCTGGGTCCTTTGTCTTCTGTACTTTTTCCATTCTCTAGTGCACTTAGTTTTTGCCTCCCTACACCTTCGGGTAAACCAAGGGCTCGTTCTGGTCTTCCCATTATTTCTGTTGCCCTTGGAAACAAACCTTTCCTCTGCCTCCTTGCATTTTGTTGTTACGTATTCCATCATTTTGTTTACTGACTTTCCTACCAATTCTCTGTCCCACTGATCCTCCTGCAGGAAGTTCCTCATACCTGTGTAATCTCCCCTTTTATAGCTTGGCTTTTCCCATGCAGTTCTTGTTACCCTCTCCACTTGTAACTCTATGTATTCAAAGCACAGAACCACAGGATCACTAACTTTAAGATGCTCAAGGTGAACACGAGGTCCAGTCTTGCTGGTTCATCCTCCTCTCTCTCTCTGGTAGTGTCCTTAACATGTTGATGCATGAGGTTTTCCAGTACCACATCCATCATCTTGGCTCTCCATGTTTCGGGACCCCCCGTGTGGCTCCAGGTTTTCCCAATCTATCTCCCTGTGGTTGAAGTCGCCCATAATCACTACTTTGCTCTGCTCGAGTGAGCTCTTCTTGCCACCTCAGCCAGTGTCCACCATTGCTCTGTTGCTCTCTTCATATTGTCTCTTGGCCTCCTGCAGTTCTGTGGTGGATTATACCTATGCGTGTGTGTGTGTATGTACACACCTAGTTGTGGTTGCAGGGATCGAGTCATAGCTCCTGGTCCCGCCTCTTCACTGGCCGCTACTGGGTCACTCTCCCTGCGCCATGAGCTTCATCATACCTCTTCTTAAAGCTATGAATGGATCCTGCTTCCAACACGTCTCTTCCCAAACTTTTCCACTTCCCGACCACTCTGTGACTGAAGAAATACTTCCTAATATCTCTGTGATTCATCTGAGTCTTCAACTTCCAACTGTGTCCCCTTGTTGTTGTGTCCCATCTCTGGAACATTCTGGCTCTGTCCACCTTGCCAATTTCTCTCAGTATTTTATATGTCGTTATCATGTCCTCCCTATCTCTCCTGTCCTACAGTGTCGTCAGGACGATTTCCCTTAACCTCTCCTCGTAGGACATACCCCTTAGCTCCGGGACTAGTCTTGTTGCAAACCTTTGCACTTTCTCTAGTTTCCTTACATGCTTGGTTAGGAGTGGGTTCCAAACTGGTACTGCATACTCCAATATGGGCCTAACGTACACAGTGTACAGGGTCCTGAACGATTCCCTATTAAGATGTCAGAATGCTGTTCTTACGTTTGCTAGACGCCCGTATGCTGCAGCAGATATTTGGTTGATGTGCGCCTCAGGAGATGTACCTGGACCTGGTGTGTAGTATCTGGCCCCCTAGACTGTACTCCGTCTGCGGTCTTCTTTGCCCTTCCCCAATCTTCACGACTTTGCACTTGGTGGGGTTGAACTCCAGGAGACAATTGCTGGACCAGGCTTGCAGCCTGTCCAGATCCCTTTGTAGTTCTGCCTGGTCCTCGTCCGATTGAATTCTTCTCACCATCTTCACATCATCTGCAAACAGTGACACTTCGGAGCGTATTCCTTCCGTCATGTCGTTCACAAATATCAGAAACAGCACCGGTTCTAGGACTGACCCCTGTGAACCCCACTCGTCACAGGCGGCCACTCTGACACCTCGCCACGTACCATCACTCACTGCTGTATTCCTGACAGGTATTCCCTGATCCATTGCAGTGCCTTCCCTTTTATCCCTGTCTGGTCCTCCAGCTTTTGCACTAAGCTCTTGTGTGGAACGGTGTCAAACGCCTTTTTACAGTCCAAGAAAATGCAATCTACCCACCCCTCTCTTCGTCTTACTGCTGTCACCCTGTCATAGAACTCCAGTAGGTTTGTGACACAGGATTTCCCATCCCTGAAACCGTGTTGGCCGTCGTTGATAAACTCATTCCTTTCTAGGTGTTCCACCACTCTTCTCCTGATAATCTTCTCCATGACTTTGGATACTATACCTGTCAGTGACACTGGTCAGTAGTTTAGTGCTTCATGTATGTCGATTAGACACTAGGCCTGTTGTATGTATGTGTGTGTGTGTGTGTAACGAAACATTGAAATGTTTCGGCCCTGCCGATTTGAACCAGGCCCTCCGTGCGAAGCAGCTAGCCACCATGCCATCGGGGCGTGTGTGTGTGTGTGTGTGTTTTGTGGTGTGTGTGTGTGTTTTGTGGTGTGTGTGTGTGTTTTGTGGTGTGCGTGTTTTGTGGTGTGTACTCACCTAGTTACTCGCCTAGTTGTGGTTGCAGTTGTCGAGTCATAGCTCCTGGCCCCGCCTCTTCACTGGCCGCTACCGGGTCACTCTCTCTGCGACATTAGCTTTATCATACCTCTTCTTAAAGCTATGTATGGAGCCTGCCTCCACTTCATCACTTCCTAAACTATTCCACTTCCTGACCACTCTGTGACTGAAGAAATACTTCCTAACATCCCTTGTTGCTGTGTTCCATCTCTGGAACATTCTGTCTCTATCCACTTTGTCAATTCCTTTCAGTATCTTATATGTTGTTATCATGTCCCCCCTATCTCTCCTGTCCTCCAGTGTCGTCAGGTCGATTTCCCTTAACCTCCCCTCGTAGGACATACCCCTTAGCTCCGGGACTAGTCTTGTTGCAAACCTTTGCACTTTCTCGAGCTTCTTCACGTGCTTGGCTAGTTGTGGGTTCCAACCTGGTGCTGCATACTGGTGCTGTGTGTATATGTGTGTGTGTGTGTATGTGTTTCGGTGTGTGTGTACTCACCTATTTGTACTCACCTATTTGTTTTTGCAGGGGTCGAGTCATAGCTCCTGGCACCGTCTCTTCACTGATTGCTACTAGGTCCTCTCTCTCCCTGCTCCATGAGCTTTATCAAACCTCGTCTTAAAACTATGTATGGTTCCTGCCTCCACTACCTCACTTTCCAGACTATTCCACTTCCTGACAACTCTATGACTGAAGAAATACTTCCTAACATCCCTTTGACTCATAGGAGTCTTCAACTTCCAATTGTGACCCCTTGTTTCTGTGTCCCCTCTCTGGAACATCTTGTCTCTGTCCACCTTATCTATTCCTCGCAGTATTTTATATGTCGTTATCATGTCTTCCCTAACCCTCCTGTTCTCTAGTGTCGTCAGGCCGATTTCCCTTAACCTTTCTTCGTAGGACAATCCCCTTAGTTCTGGGACTAGTCTTGTTGCAAACCTTTGCACTTTCTCTAATTTCTTGACGTGTGTGTGTGTGTGTTTTGTGCTGTTAGTTACTTGTTGTCAGTGGTACTTATCGATAGACACTTGACCTTTTTTGTGTGTGTGTAGTT
This sequence comes from Cherax destructor, assembly GCA_009830355.1. NCBI lineage: Eukaryota > Metazoa > Arthropoda > Malacostraca > Decapoda > Parastacidae > Cherax > Cherax destructor. Next base: position 13,440 of record WNWK01004897.1, read on the forward strand.
AAGTACGTAAATAAGCAGGAAATAAGTAAGTAAAGCATGGACGTAAGAAACGGGTAATCAAAGATGGATAATAATCAGACACACTTAAACAAAAACATCTCACAACATCGATGTCATTCTCTCGTACCACCCTCCCTACCTTCAATCACTCCCTCCCTTCCACCCTCCCTCCCTTCCATCCATCCCTCCGTTCCCTCCTTCCCTTCCTGGCAATGACGAGGAGGAGGATGCTGGAGAATATACGCAGTAAAAGTATCAGGTGGGATGGGAAGGAAACCTTGTCGTGACCACGACGACCTTGACCCGGACGCCAGGAGTGGTAGGCGACGGGGAGAAAGGAGGGGGAGGGAGTGTAAGTGTTGGGGAAGGTGGTGGAGGGAGTGTAAGTGTTAGGGAAGGTGGTGGAGGGAGTGTAAGTATTGGGGAAGGTGGTTGAGGGAGTGTAAGTGTTGGGTAAGGTGGTGGAGGGAGTTTGATTTGGAAGGGGAAGAGCAGCTGGAGGAAGAGAAGTTAGTGGGGGTGGGATAGATGAGAGGATGTGCGATCCTGGGTGACGTGTGATCCTGGGAGACGTGTGATCCTGGGAGACCCGTGATCCTGGGAGACCCGTGATCCTGGGAGACCCGTGATCCTGGGAGAAGTGTGATCTTGGGAGACGTGTTATCCTGGGAGACGTGTCATCCTGGGAGACGTGTCATCCTAGGAGACGTGTCATCCTGGGAGACGTGTCATCCTAGGAGACGTGTCATCCTGGGAGACGTGTCATCCTGGGAGACGTGTCATCCTGGGAGACGAGTCATCCTGGGAGACGTGTCATCCTGGGAGACGTGTCATCCTGGGAGACGTGTCATCCTGGGAGACGTGTCATCCTGGGAGACGTGTCATCCTGGGAGACGTGTCATTCTGGGAGACGAGTCATCCTGGGAGACGTGTGATCCTGGGAGACGTGTGATCCTGGGAGACGTCATCCTTAGAGACGTGTGATACTGGGAGACATCTGATCCTGGGAGACCTTTGATCCTCGGGCAGTCGTTGTGAGCCTGGAAGAGGAGCTGAGGGTAATGTTAGACTTAGGAAGACATGAGCCTGGGGAAGACATGTGCTTGGGAAAGACATGAGCTTGAGGAAGACATAAGCTTGGGGAAGACATGAGCTTGGGGAGGACATGAGCTTGGAGAAGACATGAGCTTGGGGAGGACATGAGCTTTTGGAAGACATGAGGTTGGGGAAACATGGGCTTCGGGAAGACAAAGGCTTGGGGAAGACATGAGCTTAGGGAAGACATGAGCTTGGGGAAGACATGGGCTTGGTGATGACATGGGCTTGGGGAGAACATGAAACTTGGGGAAGACATGGGCTTGGGAAAGATGTGAGATTGGAGAGGATATGAGCTTGGGGAAGACATGAGCTTGGGGAGGATATGAGCTTGGGGAAGGCATGTGCTTTTGGAAGACATGAGCTTGGGGAAGACATGGGCTTGGGGAAGACATGGACTTTTCGAAGACATGAGTTTGGTGAAGACATGAGCTTGGGGAGGACATGAGCTTGGGGAAGACATGGGCTTTGGGTAGACGTGAGCTTGGGGATATATGAGCTTGGGGAAGACATGAGCTTGGGGAAGACATGAGCTTGGGGAGGACAGGAGAGTCTGAAGAGGAGATGATGTAAGCCTGGTGGAGATGCGAGTCTAGGAGAGGAAATGTGTGTCTGGGAGAGGAAATGTGAGTCTGGGAGAGAAGTGAGACTGGTAAGGTAGATGTTATCCCGGGCAAAGAGATGTGAACCTGATGGAGATGTGGGTCTATAGTTAGGGATAAGAGACTTGGGGAGAAGGAGCAGTCTTGGAAGAGATGTGAACTTGTGGGAGAGAATGTGAACCTGTGGGTTAGAATGTGAACCTGTGGGAGGGAATGTGAAAATGTGGGAGGGAATGTGAACCTGTGGGAGGGAATGTGAACCTGTGGGAGGGAATGTGAGCCAGTGGGAGGAAATGTGAGCATGTGGGAGGGAAAGTAAACCTGTGGGAGGAATGTGAATCTGTGGGAGGGAATGTGAATCTGTGGGAGGGAATGTGAGCCTGTGGAAAGAAATGTAAACCTGTAGGAGGAAATGTGAACCTGTGGGAGAGAATGTGAACCTGTGGGAGGGAATGTGAATCTGTAGGAGGAAATGTGAAATTGTGGGAGGGAATGTGAACCTGTGGGATGAAATGTGAACCTGTGGGAGGGAATGTGAACCTGTGGGAGGGAATGTGAACCTGTGGGAGGGAATGTGAGCCTGTGGGAGGGAATGTGAGCCAGTGGGAGGAAATGTGAGCCTGTGGGAGGGAAAGTAAACCTGTGGGAGGGAATGTGAATCTGTGGGAGGGAATGTGAGCCTGTGGAAGGGAATGTAAACCTGTGGGAGGAAATGTGAACCTGTGGGAGAGAATGTGAGCCTGTGGGAGGGAATGTAAACCTGTGGGAGGAAATGTGAAATTGTGGGAGGGAATGTGAACCTGTGGGATGAAATGTGAACCTGTGGGAGGGAATGTGAACCTGTGGGAGGGAATGTGAACCTGTGGGAAAGAATGTGAACCTGTGGGAGGGAATGTGAACCTGTGAAAGGGAAAGTGAACCTGTGGGAGGGAATGTGAACCTGTGGGAGGGAATGTGAACCTGTGAGAGGGAATGTGAACCTGTGAGAGGGAAAGTGAACCTGTGGGAGGGAATGTGAACCTGTGGGAGAGAATGTGAACCTGTGGGAGGAAATGTGAACCTGTGGGAGGGAATTTGAACCTGTGGGAGAGAATGTGAACCTGTGGGAGGGAATGTGAAAATGTGGGATGGAATGTGAACCTGTGGGAGGGAATGTGAGCCTGTGGGAGGGAATGTGAGCCAGTGGGAGGAAATGTGAGCCTGTGGGAGGGAAAGTAAACCTGTGGGAGGGAATGTGAATCTGTGGGAGGGAATGTAAGCCTGTGGAAGGGAATGTAAACCTGTGGGAGGAAATGTGAACCTGTGGGAGAGAATGTGAGCCTGTGGGAGGGAATGTAAACCTGTGGGAGGAAATGTGAAATTGTGGGAGGGAATGTGAACCTGTGGGATGAAATGTGAACCTGTGGGAGGTAATGTGAACCTGTGGGAGGGAATGTGAACCTGTGGGAGGGAATGTGAACCTGTGGGAGGGAATGTGAACATGTAGGAGGGAATGTGATACTGTGGGATTGAATGTGAACCTGTGGGAGGGAATGTGAACCTGTGGAAGGGAATGTGAACCTGTGGGAAAGAATGTGAACCTGTGGGAGGGAATGTGAACCTGTGAAAGGGAATGTGAACCTGTGGGAGGGAATGTGAACCTGTGGGAGGGAATGTGAACCTGTGAGAGGGAATGTGAACCTGTGAGAGGGAAAGTGAACCTGTGGGAGGGAATGTGAATCTGTGGGAGGGAATGTGAACCTGTGGGAGGAAATGTAAACCTGTGGGAAGGAATGTGAACCTGTGGTAGAGAATGTGAACCTGTGGGAGGGAATGTGAAAATGTGGGATGGAATGTGAACCTGTGGGAGGGAATGTGAACCTGTGGGAGGGAATGTGAGCCAGTGGGAATAAATGTGAGCCTGTGGGAGGGAAAGTAAACCTGTGGGAGGGAATGTGAATCTGTTGGAGGGAATGTGAGCCTGTGGAAGGTAATGTAAACCTGTGGGAGGAAATGTGAACCTGTGGGAGGAAATGTGAACCTGTGGGAGGGAATGTGAACCTGTGGGAGAGAATGTGAACCTGTGGGAGGGAATGTGAACCTGTGGGAGAAGAGGGTGAGTGTGGAGTAAGAGTTGTGATCATGGATGAGAACGTGTGAGCTTGGGGAGGACATGTGAGCTTGCGGAAGACATGCGAGCTTGGAGAGGACATGTGATCTTGGTGAGTACATGTGAGCATGGGGAGGAAATATGAGCTTGGGAAGGACATGTGAGCTTGGGGAGAACATATGAGCTTGGGGAGGACATGTGAGTTTGGGAAGGCATGTGAGCTTGGGGAGGACATGTGAGCTTGGGAAGGACATGTGAGCTTGGGAAGGACATGTGAGCTTGGGGAGGACATGTGTGCTTGGGGAGGACATGTGAGCTTAGGGAGGACATGTGAGCTTGGGGAGGACATGTGAGCTTGGGGAGTACATGTGAGCTTGTGGAGGACATGTGAGCTTTTGGAGGACATGTGAGCTTGGGGAGGACATGTGAGCATGGGGAGTACATGTGAGCTTGGGGTAGATGAGAGCCTTGGTGAGGAGTTGATGGCTGAGGGTAGATATGATCACTGGGGAAGAAACATGAGCCTGGAAGTGAGATTATGTAATTAGCTTCTTAATAAATGAGATACTTGTGCAAGATTTGGGTATCTATTCTCAAAATTTTTCTTCAGCCAGTTGTTTCTTCAGTCCAATGTAGAGAAATGGAGTAAATAAGGAGGAGTAGTTTGAGGCAATCAGTCCCTTAGGGATCGCTGCACATCTTGGGTCATCTTTTTTATTTGTTGACCGATTGCGCTCATTTTTGGTGTACTATTAGAAGCTTATATCGACCTTGCTTTGGTGAAGTTTCAATAAAATCGGCCAAAAAGCAAATGAACCACGCAAGATTTACTAAAAATTCTAAAAAAATATACTTCTAAGTGAGCTCCTCCGAAGTGGTAGTTGGAAAAATGGTTTTGACACTTTCTGCTGATAGAACACTTCTAAGTCCATCGTGCAGCATGTACCAATTCTGTAATAAACCTTATCTTCATTCTAAAAAAAAATACAGTTTGTAGGTTGCTTGACATTTAGCAAAATATCGGACTTTTACCCCACACAAATCTGAAAATATTTGGGATACTTCAAAAAGGTACATGTAAAGCAGACATTCTTCTGTGTTTATTATAAAAATCACGTCAATTCGTTCATTAATAATGATGGTACATGGCTAAATAGGTAAATAACTTACTTCCGAGATAATAGCCGAAGCGCGCGGCAGCCCAAGTACTCGGAAAAAAAACAAAATTTCCCAAAAATACTTGTTTTTCCACTGTTTTCATCATCTAGGAGTGTCTACTACAGTTTACCATCGTTAGATCCGTTTTCTCTCATAACAGGTTGTGAGAATGGGAAAAAATACTCTTTATGGGCGATCTTACCCTCCCACTACCAGCCGATAGACCGTCATATTATGCCACATAATATTTATTCTGGTGTTTTTCATGTTTCTATGCTATTAATATGTCGCTTTATGTCATAATAGATCAATTGTAGTAAGTAAATAAACATTATTATTGATATTAGCGTAATAATAGAACAATTTGTTGGCTGGTGTGTGCTGGCTCTACAACGTAATTTATGGCCTGTCAGCACTTCTTATCCGAGAAGGCCAGAAAGGCTTCTGATTGGTTCTCAGGGCATATTAGTCCCGCCCACTCTCCAATGATGTCAAATGGTGAATTTGTATTATACTAGAGAGAAAAATATAAGAAATTGAGAGAAAAAAAAACGGATTTTTTTTTTTTGCTGCGTCAGCGCGTATGTTGACAGGCGCCATCACCACACATGTTATAAATTACTATAACTCGTATAATGATGAGAATTATACAAGGGAGTTGCCAGAAAGGTCAGCTATTTTTCGGTAAGAAAAACTCAATTTTCGTAATTTTTCGATTTTTTTTTCTAAGCGCGATCCATGTGCAAGCGCCCCCTTAGCCTTGAGTCGATGTATTCAGTCCATTAATCTTGATGGACTGAACACATCGACTCCAGGCTGAGGGACTGATTACCTCAAACTTCTTCTCATCGTCCACGTTTCTCTGCATTGGACTGAAGAATCCACTGGCTTGTGAAACGTTTTCAGAATAAAGATACCCAAATATTGCACAAATATCTCATTCATCAACTTGTCAGTCTTCTAAACCATTTGTTCATAATTCCCTTATTGTAGCTACGACAGCAAAGTTATACTCGTAGTTGTGTCATCTTCACTAATGTGTTCAGCTGATGTATCTCTCCAGTGGTTGCAACTTTTATTATCTCCCGTTGCAGTTTATTTAATCGCTCCGCAACTCTTTGGAGAAATAATTTCTATATCCATTCGGCTCTTCTGTTTCAGTGAAAGTTGTCTCTTGTTCTCTCTATGGAAGGTAAAAAAATTTCTTTCTTCTTTCATATCCTGACATGACCATATATTTGGTTGTCATGTCTCCTTTCCTATCATCATCTGTCATGGTTATATTTAGTGCTTCTAGCCTTTCATTACAATCTATTTTTTAAAGCTTTGAAAGCTATTTTGTAACTCTTCTTTGGAACTTCCCTGCCTGATCCACATGTCTTTTTGGCAGCAGCATATTCAAATTTTGGCGTGATGTATGTTGTAAGCATCTGCTTTAGCATTCCTCCTCAACTTTATATTTGAAGGATATTTTATAGATTACCAGAAAACAATGCTTATGAATTTCTCACATTTTCATTTTCGTGGAGCCCAAGTGATTTTAGCGTTGACTGAGCCCAAGTGATCCTCGGCTTCATAACAAATATAACGCCACCGCTGAACTACACTGAAGAATCGCTGCCTATGTAAACACTAAGTTAAATCACAGCTTGAAGAATAAACAGTGAGTGAACCTGTTAGAGTGTCAGGTAAACAATGAGTGTAGCTGTGAGAGTGTCAGGTAAACAATGAGTGAAGCTGTGTGAGTGTCAGGTAAACAATGAGTGTAGCTGTGAGAGTGTCAGGTAAACAGTGAATGTAGATGTGAGAGTGTCAGGTAAACAATGAGTGAAGCTGTGAGAGTGTCAGGTAAACAGTGAGTAAAGCTGTGAGAGTGTCAGGTAAACAATGAGTGTAGCCGTGAGAGTGTCAGGTAAACAATGAGTGTAGCTGTGAGAGTGTCAGGTAAACAGTGAGTAAAGCTGTAAGAGTGTCAGGTAAACAATGAGTGTAGCCGTGAGAGTGTCAGGTAAACAATGAGTGTAGCTGTGAGAGTGTCAGGTAAACAATGAGTGAAGCTGTGAGAGTGTCAGGTAAACAATGAGTGTAGCTGTGTCAGGTAAACAATGAGTGTAGCTATGAGAGTGTCAGGTAAACAATGAGTATAGCTGTGAGAGTGTCAGGTAAACATTGAGTGCAGCTGTGAGAGTGTCAGATAAAGTGTGAGTGAAGCTGCGAGTGTGTCAGGAAAACAGTGATTGAAGCTGTGAGTGTGTCAGGTAAACAGTGAGTGAAGCTGTGTGCGTGTCAGGTAAACAACGAGTGAAGCTGTGAGAGTGTCAGGTAAACTGTGAGTGAAGCTGCGAGTGTGTCAGGAAAACAGTGATTGAAGCTGTGAGTGTGTCAGGTAAACTGTGAGTGAAGCTGCGAGTGTGTCAGGTAAACAGTGAGTGAAGCTGTGAGAGTGTCAGGTAAACAGTGAGTGAAGCTGTGTGCGTGTCAGGTAAACAGCGAGTGAAGCTGTGAGAGTGTCAGGTAAACAGTGAGTGAAGCTGTGTGCGTGTCAGGTAAACAGCGAGTGAAGCTGTGAGAGTGTCAGGTAAACAGTGAGTGAAGCTGTGTGCGTGTCAGGTAAACAGCGAGTGAAGCTGTGAGAGTGTCAGGTAAACAGTGTAGCTGCGAGTGTGTCAGGTAAACAGTGAGTGTAGCTGAGTGTCAGGTAAACAGTGCAGTTGTGAGTGTGTCAGGTAAACAGTGCAGTTGTGAGAGTGTCAGGTAAACAGTGAGTGTAGCTGTGAGAGTGTCAGGTAAACAAAATCTGTAAACAGATCAATGGAAGAGTTTCTGATGATAAGTAGTATTTTAAGTAAAAGGACACAAGTACAACATCTCGCTCTCCAGGAGCTTTATCAAGCCGTTACAAACAACACATGGACACAGAGGATATAAATAGGCTTAAAGTGAGGTGCAGTAGTAGTAATACTAGTAGTAGTAGTAGTAGTAGTAGTAGTAGTAGCAGTAGTAGTAGTAGTAGTAGCAGTAGCAGAGCAGAGTAGAGTAGAGTAGAGTAGTAGTAGAGTAGTAGTAGTAGAGAGTAGAGCAGTAGTAGTAGAGAGAGTAGCAGTAGAGCAGTAGTAGTAGCAGAGAGTAGTAGTAGTAGCAGTAGTAGTAGTACATGTGGTAGTAAAAGTAGACTAGTACATGAGTTAAAAAGGTTGTTAAAGCTTATTGCTTTGGTAGCATAAAAATAGGTTGGCCAAATATTTCTGTTAGTAAGTTTTAATAACCTACCATACCACGGGTGGGGTTCGAACCCGCGGTCACAGAGTCTCAAAACTCCAGACCGTCGCGTAAGCCACTGGGCCAGCTAGCTTCAATAAGATTCATCCAACTAGGTATATTTCTACACCATAGGAAGGTTAGCATAGGCACCACTGTGTCCACAAATGCAAGTTTTACAGACGAATCTCCCGCTAGCATGGCCGTGACGAACTCTAGCTCAAGTCCCCTTCAAAGCCGTCAACATGACTCACGAAATCGAATGACACGATTGCAAACAAACCATACCACGGGTGGGTTCGAACCCGCGGTCACAAGTCTCAAAACTCCAGACCGTCGCGTAACCACTGGGCCACTAGCTTCAATAAGATTCATCCAACTAGGTATATTTCACACCATAGGAAGGTTAGCATAGGCACCACTGTGTCCACAAATGCAAGTTTTTACAGACGATCTCCGCTAGCATGGCCGTGACGAACTCTAGCTCAAGTCCCTTCAAAGCCGTCAACATGACTCACGAAATCGTAATGACGATTGCAAACAAACCTACCACGGGTGGTTCGAACCGCGGTCACAGAGTCTCAAAACTCCAGACCGTCGCGTAAGCCACTGGCCAGCTAGCTTCAATAAGATTCATCCAACTAGGTATATTTCTACACCATAGGAAGGTTAGCATAGGCACCACTGTGTCCACAATGCAAGTTTACAGACGAATCTCCGCTAGCATGGCCGTGACGAACTCTAGCTCAAGTCCTTCAAAGCCGTCAACATGACTCACGAAATCGTAATGACACGATTGCAAACAAACCATACCACGGGTGGGGTTCGAACCCGCGGTCACAGAGCCTATGCTAACCTTCCTATGGTGTAGAAATATACCTAGTTGGATGAATCTTATTGAAGCTAGCTGGCCCAGTGGCTTACGCGACGGTCTGGAGTTTTGAGACTCTGTGACCGCGGGTTCGAACCCCACCCGTGGTATGGTTTGTTTGCAATCGTGTCATTACGATTTCGTGAGTCATGTTGACGGCTTTGAAGGGACTTGAGCTAGAGTTCGTCACGGCCATGCTAGCGGAGATCGTCTGTAAAACTTGCATTTGTGGACACAGTGGTGCCTATGCTAACCTTCCTATGGTGTAGAAATATACCTAGTTGGATGAATCTTATTGAGCTAGCTGGCCCAGTGGCTACGCGACGGTCTGGAGTTTTGAGACTCTGTGACCGCGGGTTCGAACCCCACCCGTGATGGTTTGTTTGCAATCGTGTCATTACGATTTCGTGAGTCATGTTGACGGCTTTAAAGGGACTTGAGCTAGAGTTCGTCACGGCCATGCTAGGGGAGATTCGTCTGTAAACTTGCATTTGTGGACACAGTGGTGCCTATGCTAACCTTCCTATGGTGTAGAAATATACCTAGTTGGATGAATCTTATTGAAGCTAGCTGGCCCAGTGGCTTACGCGACGGTCTGGAGTTTTGAGACTCTGTGACCGCGGGTTCGAACCCCACCCGTGGTATGGTTTGTTTGCAATCGTGTCATTACGATTTCGTGAGTCATTTTAATAACCTTTTTTAACTCATGTACTAGTCGACTTTTACTTCGATATGTATTACTGATACTACGACTACTACTACTACCACTAGTATTACAACTACTACACATAACTCTAAGACTACATACCCTCTGTGTCCATCTATTGCTTGTAACGGCTTGACAAAGCTCCTGGAGAGCGAAACGTTGCCACAATAAAATGTCACATTAGTTGCACTTGTGACCTTTTACCTAACATATTGTCGGTAATTCTACCAATATTAATACATGTAGTATTTTTTCTAGAAGGAAAGTGGGCAGGGAATGGATGTCTAGGGCAAGTATTGCAAAGAATCATTGACAGCTAGGATAACTATTATGGCAAACATGATAAGTATGCAATGGGTAGGAGGCATCTCCCTGGTCCATGCGTGACAAAAATGCCTAACTCTGTTGAAGGAGTCATTACTAAATTCTCTAAGAATTTCAACTGAGAGAAGACAGAGGTGTGTGTGAGGGAAAGGGAAGGGTTAGAGAAGAGCAACAATGCCAAGATATAACAAAAACAGGAAAACTGATCTTCAAACAAATAGCCGCAGTGCAAGAAATAAAATTTGACTAAATGGTTTAGAAAACCGCCAAGTTGATAAATGAAGCACCTGTGTAATATTGGGCTGTCCTTATTCAGGAAACGTTTCCCTAGCCAATGGTTTCTTCAGTCCAATACAAAGAAGAACAGTGGAAGATGTGGAGCTTGAAGTAGTCACTCAACTTAGAGTCGATATGTCCAGTTCATCAATCGTGATAAAAAAAGCCCATCATATATACTGCAGACAGATGAAGTGAAGCAGTGATAGGTGGTGTGACCAGTGGGAAAACCAACTAGTGTAGTAGACCCCCTGCAACCACAAATAGGTGAGTACACACGTACACACACACACACACACACACACACACACACACACACACACACACACACACAATATTGGGGACTCGAAGCCAGAAGAGCGAACTCAGTTGTAGTCATCGAGGAAGCAGAGCATGGAGCTGAGACTCAACTCCTACACCACATGTACATATAAGTGAGTGCATATAACACGCCCTTACTTATGCAACCACACACATACACAGTTACATATCAGTACACTCATGCACATACGATAACATGCAATGAGTCAGAAACATACATACATGCACACACTGTAACACTCACGGAAACAAAACACAAAAATAAGGTTTGCAACAAGACTAGTCCCAGAGCTAAAGGTTAAAGAAAGGTTAAAGGAAATCGGCCTGACGACACTAGAGGACAGGAAGGTTAGGAAAGACATGATAACGACATATAAAATACTGCGAGGAATAGATAAAGTGGACAGAGACAAGATGTTCCAGAGAGGGGACCCAGAAACAAGGGGTCACAGTTGGAAGTTGAAGACTCCTATGAGTCAAAGGGATGTTAGGAAGTATTTCTTCAGTCATAGAGTTGTCAGGAAGTGGAATAGCCTAGAAAGGGACGTAGTGGAGGTAGGAACCATTCATAGTTTTAAGACGAGGTTTGATAAAATGGAAAAAGTACAGAAGGCAAAGGACCCAGGAAAATAAGGAGATTAATCGAAGAGCCAGAAACGAGTATGCACAGATAAGGAGGGAGGCCCAGCGACAGTACGAAAACAACATAGCATCGAAAGTCAAGTCTGACCCGAAACTGCTGTATAGCCACATTAGGAGGAAGATAACAGTCAAAGACCAGGTAATCAGGCTGAGGAAAGAAAGTGGGAACCTCACAAGAAACGATCAAGAGGTATTTGAGGAGCTCAACGCGATAAAGGAAGTATTTACAGTGGAGACAGGAAGGACTCTGGGAAGACAGTACAGAGGGGGACACCAACAAGGAATATACCAACAAGTGTTGGATAAAATACACTCAACTGAGGAGGAGGTGAAGAAGCTGCTAAGTGACCTTGATGCCTCAAAGGCGGTGGCAGCGGACATCTCTCCGTGGGTCCTTAGAGAGGGAGCAGAGACGCCGTGTGTGCCACTAACCACAATTTTCAACACATGAAACTGGGCAACGACCTGAGGTATGGAACACGGCAAATGTAGTCCCTATTTTTAAGAAAGGAGACAGAAACGAGGCACTAAACTATAGACCAGTGTCACTGACGTGTATAGCGTGCAAAGTCATGGAGAAGATTATCAGGAGATTGTAAACGACAACCAACACGGATTCATGGAAGGCAAATCCTGTGTCACAAACCTTGAGTTTTATGACAAGTTATCAGAAGAAAGACACGAGAGAAAGGAGTGGGTTGACTGCATTTTCTTGGACTGCAAGAAGGTCTTCGACACAGTTCCTCATAAGAGACTAGTGCAGAAGCTAGAGGATCAGGCACGAAAAACAGGAAGGGCACTGCAAAGGATCAGAGAATACCTGACAGGGAGGCAACAACAAGTCATGGTACCTGATGAGGTATCATCATGTACCATGACTTGTGACAAGCGGGGTCCCACAGGGGTCAGTCCTAGGACCAGTGCTATTTTTGGTATAAGTGAATGACATGATGTATGGGATAGACTCTGAAGTGTCTCTGTTCGCAGATGATGTGTAATTAATGAGGAGAATTAATTCAGAAGAGGATCAGGCAGGACTACAAAAAGACCTGGACAGGCTGGACACGAGGTCCAGCAACTGGCTTCTCGAATTTAACCCCGTCAAATGCAAAGTCATGAAGATCGGGGAAGGGCAAAGAAGACTGCAGACAGAGTATAGGCTAGGTGGCCAAAGACTGCAAACCTCACCCAAGGAGAAAGATTTTGGGGTGAGTATAATACCGAGAACGTCTCAGGAAGCACACATCAGCCAGATAACTGCTGCAGCATATGGGCGCCTGGGAAACCTGAGAACAGAGTTCCGATACCTCAGTAAGGAATCGTTCAAGACACTCTACACCGTGTACGTTAGGCCCATACTGGAGTATGCAGCACCAGTTTGGAACCCACACCTGGTCAAGCACGTCAAGAAATTAGAGAAAGTGCAAAGGTTTGCAACAAGGCTAGTTCCAGAGCTAAAGGGAATGTCCTATGAAGGAAGGTTAAGAGAAATCGGGGTGACGACACTGGAAGACAGGAGGGTTGGGGAGACATGATCACGACATACAAAATACTGCGGGGAATAGATAAGGTGGACAGAGACAAGATGTTCCAGAGATGGGACACAGAAACAAGGGGACACAATTAGAAGTTGAAGACTCAGATGAGTCAAAGGTATGTCAGGAAGTATTTCTTCAGTCACAGAGTTGTCAGGAAGTGGAATAGTCTGGCAAGTGAGGTAGTGGAGGTAGGAACCATACATAGCTTTAAGACGACGTATGATAAAGCTCATGGAGCAGGGAGAGAGAGGACTTAGTAGCGATCAGTGAAGAGGCGGGGCCAGTAGCCTCGACCCCTTCAACCACAAATAGGTGAGTACACACAGGAGAGTGAGGGCCTAGTGTCGGACGTGGGTGGTGTTGCCACAAGCCCGAAACTCAAATTCAAACAGAACGAGTGTGATCAAGCAAGTGTGATAAGAGATTATTAAGGATAGATGAGGTAGTGAATAATAAAGAACCATAAAGTGAGGGGAACAACGATAGAGCAGTAAATGAATAATAAAACAGAGTGAGGGGAAAGAAAAGAAAAAAATCGAAGGGAATATATCCAGTTTTTCTGGAAACCCGGTGTTTTCCTGTTTTTGAAACAAGATGGTAAATAAGGACTCTAAGTGTTCACCTGGTATATAGTGAAACGGGTATTGAGAATAGAATAATTGAAGAGAAGAATAGAGGTGAAACCAGGGCAGGAGCAGCGAGTCATCGTACAGCGCAATAGCCAGGATCCAGAGACACCTCTGCCAGGCGTCATGTACAAATCACCTATGTTTGTGGTAACAGTTGCATGTTGAGTGATCAGACCTGGCACTGTATCGCTGGTAACAGGTGCATGTTGAGTGATCAGACCTGGCACTGTATCGCTGGTAACAGTTGCATGTTGAGTGATCAGACCTGGCACTGTATCGCTGGTAACAGTTGCATGTTGAGTGATCAGACCTGGCACTGTATCGCTGGTAACAGTTGCATGTTGAGTGATCAGAACTGGCACTGTATCGCTGGTAACAGTTGCATGTTGAGTGATCAGACCTGGCACTGTATCGATGGTAACAGTTGCATGTTGAGTGATCAGACCTGGCACTGTATCGCTGGTAACAGTTGCATTTTGAGTGATCAGACCTGGCACTGTATCGCTGGTAACAGTTGCATGTTGAGTGATCAGACCTGGCACTGTATCGCTGGTAGCCGGGGGTCACAAACCCTGCTCTGGAGTGATTATCATACGGCACTTAACATTTAGAAGGAAGATAACATTGGTAGGAGCAAGGAAGATAACTTTGGTAGGAGCAAGGAAGATAACTTTGGTAGGAACAAGGAAGATAGCTTTGGTAGGAACAAGGAAGATAACTTTGGTAGGAACAAGGAAGATAACTTTGGTAGGAGCAAGGAAGATAACTTTGGTAGGAACAAGGAAGATAACCTTGGTAGGAGCAAGGAAGTTAACCTTGGTAGGAGCAAGGAAGATAACCATGGTAGGAGCAAGGAAGATAACCTTGGTAGGAGCAAGGAAGATAACCTTGGTAGGAACAAGGAAGATAACCATGGTAGGAGCAAGGAAGATAACCTTGGTAGCAGCAAGGAAGATAACCATGGTAGGAGCAAGGAAGATAACCTTGGTAGGAACAAGGAAGATAACCTTGGTAGGAACAAGGAAGATAACCATGGTAGGAGCAAGGAAGATAACCATGGTAGGAACAAGGAAGATAACCTTGGTAGCAGCAAGGAAGATAACCATGGTAGGAGCAAGGAAGATAACTTTGGTAGGAGCAAGGAAGATAACTTTGGTAGAAACAAGGAAGATAACCTTGGTAGGAGCAAGGAAGATAACCTTGGTAGGAACAAGGAAGATAACCTTGGTAGCAGCAAGGAAGATAACCATGGTAGGAACAAGGAAGATAACCTTGGTAGGAACAAGAAGATAACCATGGTAGGAACAAGGAAGATAAACTTGGTAGCAGCAAGAAAGATAACCATGGTAGGAGCAAGGAAGATAACTTTGGTAGGAACAAGGAAGATAACCTTGGTAGGAGCAAGGAAGATAACCTTGGTAGCAGCAAGGAAGATAACCATAGTAGGAGCAAGGAAGATAACTTTGGTAGGAACAAGGAAGATAACCTTGGTAGGAGCAAGGAAGATAACCTTGGTAGCAGCAAGGAAGATAACCATGGTAGGAGCAAGGAAGATAACCTTGGTAGGAACAAGGAAGATAACCATGGTAGGAGCAAGGAAGATAACCATGGTTTTTTTTTTTTTTTTTTTTTTGGGGGGGGGGGGGGGGGGGGGGGGGGGGGGGGGGGGGGGGGGTAACCTTGTAGAACAAGGAAGATAACCATGGTAGGAGCAAGGAAGATAACCTTGGTAGGAGCAAGGAAGATAACCTTAGAACGAAGTATGTAGGAACAAGGAAGATAACCTTGGTAGGACAAGGAAGATAACTGGTAGGAACAAGGAAGATAACTGGTAGAACAAGGAAGATAACCTTGGTAGAGCAAGGAAGATAACCATGGTAGGAGCAAGGAAGATAACCTTGGTAGGAGCAAGGAAGATAACTTGGTAGGAACAAGGAAGATAACCTTGGTAGGAACAAGGAAGATAACCTGGTAGGAGCAAGGAAGATAACCTTGGTAGAGCAAGGAAGATAACCATGGTAGGACAAGGAAGATAACCTTGGTAGAACAAGAAGATAACCTTGGTAGAGCAAGGAAGATAACCTTGGTAGGAACAAGGAAGATAACCATGTAGGAGCAAGGAAGATAACCATGGTAGAGCAAGGAAGATAACCTTGGTAGCAGCAAGGAAGATAACCATGGTAGGAGCAAGGAAGATAACTTTGGTAGGAACAAGGAAGATAACCTTGGTAGGAACAAGGAAGATAACCTTGGTAGGAACAAGGAAGATAACCATGGTAGCAGCAAGGAAGATAACCATGGTAGGAGCAAGGAAGATAACCTTGGTAGGAGCAAGGAAGATAACATGGTAGGAGCAAGGAAGATAACCTTGGTAGAGCAAGAAGATAACCTTGGTAGGAACAAGGAAGATAACCATGGTAGGAGCAAGGAAGATAACCATGGTAGGAGCAAGGAAGATAACCATGGTAGGAACAAGGAAGATAACCATGGTAGGAGCAAGGAAGATAACCTTGGTAGGAGCAAGGAAGATAACCATGGTAGGAACAAGGAAGATAACCTTGGTAGGAGCAAGGAAGATAACCTTGGTAGGAACAAGGAAGATAACCATGGTAGGACAAGGAAGATAACCATGGTAGGAGCAAGAAGATACCATGGTAGGAACAAGGAAGATAACCATGGATAGGAACAGAGAAGAAGATAACCTTGGTAGAGCAAGAAGATAACCTTGGTAGGAACAAGGAAGATAACCATGGTAGGAACAAGGAAGATAACCTTGGTAGGAACAAGGAAGATAACCTTGGTAGGAGCAAGGAAGATAACCTTGGTAGGAACAAGGAAGATAACCTTGGTAGGAACAAGGAAGATAACCTTGGTAGGAACAAGGAAGATAACCATGGTAGGAGCAAGGAAGATAACCTTGGTAGCCGCAAGGAAGATAACCATGGTAGGAGCAAGGAAGATAACCTTGGTAGAAACAAGGAAGATAACCTTGGTAGCAGCAAGAAAGATAACCTTTGTAGGAACAAGGAAGATAACCATAGTAGGAGCAAGGAAGATAACCATGGTAGCAGCAAGAAAGATAACCTTTGTAGGAACAAGGAAGATAACCATGGTAGGAGCAAGGAAGATAACCATGGTAGGAACAAGGAAGATAACCATGGTAGGAACAAGGAAGATAACCATGGTAGTAACAAGAAAGATAACCTTGGTAGCAGCAAGAAAGATAACCTTGGTAGGAACAAGGAAGATAACCATGGTAGGAGCAAGGAAGATAACCATGGTAGGAGCAAGGAAGATAACTATGGTAGGAACAAGGAAGATAACCTTGGTAGCAGCAAGAAAGATAACCTTGGTAGGAACAAGGAAGATAACCATGGTAGGAACAAGGAAGATAACCATGGTAGGAACAAGGAAGATAACCTTGGTAGGAGCAAGGAAGATAACCTTGGTAGGAGCAAGGAAGATAACCATGGTAGGAACAAGGAAGATAACCTTGGTAGCAGCAAGAAAGATAACCTTGGTAGGAACTAGGAAGATAACCATGGTAGGAGCAAGGAAGATAACCATGGTAGGAGCAAGGAAGATAACCATTGTAGGAACAAGGATGATAACCATGGAAGGAGCAAGGAAGATAACCTTGGTAGGAGCAAGGATAACCATTGTAGGAACAAGGAAGATAACCATGGTAGGAACAAGGAAGATAACCTTGGTAGGAGCAAGAAAGATAACCTTGGTAGGAGCAAAAGATAACCTTGGTAGCAGCAAGAAAGATAACCTTGGTAGAGCAAGAAGATAACCTTGGTAGGAACAAGGAAGATAACCATGGTAGGAACAAGGAAGATAACCTTGGTAGGAACAAGGAAGATAACCATGGTAGGAACAAGGAAGATAACCTTGGTAGGAGCAAGAAAGATAACCTTGGTAGGAGCAAGAAAGATAACCTTGGTAGCAGCAAGAAAGATAACCTTGGTAGCAGCAAGAAAGATAACCTTGGTAGGAACAAGGAAGATAACCATGGTAGGAACAAGGAAGATAACCTTGGTAGGAGCAAGGAAGATAACCATGGTAGGAACAAGGAAGATAACCATGGTAGGAGCAAGAAAGATAACCTTGGATATGAGCAAGAAAGATAACCATGGATATGAGCAAGAAAGATAACCATGGTAGGAGCAAGGAAGATAACCTTGGATATGAGCAAGGAAGATAACCATGGTAGGAACAAGAAAGATAACCTTGGATATGAGCAAGGAAGATAACCATGGTAGGAGCAAGGAAGATAACCTTGGATATGAGCAAGAAAGATAACCATGGTAGGAGCAAGGAAGATAACCATGGTAGGATAACTTTGGGTCACACACTAGTGCGTGCAGGTGTAGGGCGGGCCTAGTAGGGGTATAGAACTGACAGTTATTTTAAGCACAGATAGACAGTGTACAGTGTGAACGAAGTGATTGGGTACATATGTAGGACATATGTAGTACATACTTGGAGACATACGAAGGACTCATAAACACACACAAACACGCACACGGGAACACACATGTGGGTACATAAGCATAAGCACACACACAGTAGCGGCCAGTGAAGAGGCGGGGCCAGGAGCTATGAATCGACCCCTGCAACCACAACCAGGTGAGTACAACTAGGTGAGTACACGCACATGGGCACTAACTCCCACACAGCCTCTGACTCGTTAGGGCAGAGGCTCCCCTTCCTCCTTCTCAACCCCCCTTACTCCTCCTCTTCCTCATCCTCATCCTCATCCTCTCCTCCACCCCTCCCTAATCTTCCACTTCCTCCTCTCCCACTTCCTCCACCTCTTCCTCCATCCTCTCCTCCCCCTCTTCCTCCACTTCCTCTTCCTCATCCCCCTTCTCTCCTCTTCCTCCTCCCCATCTCTCCTCTTCCTCCTCCCCATCTCTCCTCTTCCTCCTCCCCCTCTCCTCCTCTTCTCTGGCCTTTCCTCCCTTCCCCTACATCCTCTCCCTGGCCCCCTCCCTCCCTCCCCCTTCAACTCCCCACCCACACACATGCACACCCTCTCTCTATCTCCATCTCTCTCTCTTTCCATCTTGATCTTTCCCCTCTCCCTTTTCTCTTCCTCTCCCTTCCTCCTCCCATCCCCACATTCACTTCATCGCTCCTTCCTCCATCCCCCTTTCCTCTACCCCATTCCATTCTTTCTCCACCCCCATCACTCTCCCTGTCTCTCTCCGTCCCTCTCCCCATCTCTCTCCCCCTTACAACCCTCCACTCCCTCCACACACACACAACTACAACTCATAACCCATTAGGAAAAAAAATGGTGGCTCAGAAGGGAAGTTGAAGGCTCAGGGGATCAGAGGAGAATGGTTCTAGTAAGGAAGAATGAATGGAAGAGCAATACAAAAGGATGGAACAAGAGTTGGAGAGCAAACTAGGTGAGTTTTCTGCAAAAATGGAGAAAAGAATGGAGGCAGTGCTTTCTGTGAAATTGGAAAAGAGGATGGAGAAGAAGAAGAAATGGAAGTCACAAGTCGAAGCTGCAGTAGCTAGGATAAGGTCCCTACGAATCGAATCAATTCATTACTCACAGGTAAGTACCCATATGGGTGAAAGGAGAATTGGAAAGACGAAGAATAGTAGGTGAGAGGAAGTTGTAATAGGGTGAGGGAAAGAGCCAGGGCTAAACCCAGCCTCATAGCGTTGGTTGGCATGATAGATGGAGTGATTGCTGAGCCATGGTGATCTGCAAGTTAGTGTTTGCGCAATGGAGGTACTGGTCTTGGTTCGGGAGGTAAGGATATTCACGTGGGTGGCGGCCAAACGTCAGGCTGGTTTGCTGTCGTACTGCTTCTCACAATGCAATCGATTGGAAAGGGGAAGACATGAAATTTTGCTGGGTAAAAAGGACATCTTTTAAGGTCCACCCCTGCAAAGGGCAGGACAGAAGTTAAGAGTTAGATGAAAGCTGTAGTTTTAGGTGTAGAGAGGAGGAGTAGCAGGATTGTTAAGAGATTGGAAAAAGTTTAGATTGTTGTCTGGCTGTCTGATGACTATTTGTCTGTTACTGAGTTCTTTCCAAAACACGTTCAGCGCCGGGGTGCCAGTCCTGCTGTGGAGAGACTCGCTAGTGGCAAAGTCATCCCACTTTGTCCCAGCACCCACCGCAGTGCACGGTTTTGGATTTGCTGCATTTTCAAGTTGTTTGTTTTGGCAGCAAGAGAGAGAGCAAGAGGTGTATAGGTGATAAGTGGTCGTATAAGAGCCTTGTACAGGTGTAGTTTGGTGTTATTGTGTGAGCCTCTGATCTTGAACAGTCTGTCGAGGGCAGTACTAGCCGTAACTCTTTTAATGTTTATGTGGGTATGTATTCTCAGTCTGTAGTCCAAAGTAACTCCTAGGACTGTAGTGTTGCGTGTACGTGGAATGGGTGTTCGTGTAGTAGTGGTTCTGAGGTTGACAGGCAGTGGTGGGCGACGTCCTCTTTGGAAGAAGTAGGTAATCTTTGATTTGTTGGCATTTGTTTTAATGCACCAAAGGATCTCCCAGGCACTGATCCTGTCTACCTCTCGTTGTGTTCTGAATGATAGATATCTGCATTGTTCGTAAGCTATGAGTTGTGTAATGTCATCTGCATATGCCAGTGTAAGTGTGGTGCAGTGAGCTGGTTCAGGAATGTCGTTAGTGTAAAGGATGTACAAGGTAGGAGAGAGCACAGAGCACTGGAGGACTCCAGCATGAATGGTGAATGAGTCAGAGAGACAGTTTTTGAACTTGATTCACACTGTACGTCCATCAAGGAAGTTGCATAGTAACGGTTTGACATTCAGGGGAAGGTCAAAAAGGTTACATAGCCTGTACTTGAGCCCTGAATGCCAGACAGTGTCGAAGGCTTTTTCCACGTCTTTAGCAACCTGGGCTGTTGTACGTCCTTGGGCCTTATTGATTTGAATATAGTTCAAAATGATGTTTAGAGCTGCTTGTGTAGAGCGGCGTTGGTGGAAGCCGAATTGTCGATCTGTTAGGAGATGGTTAGTCTCTAGGTGAGTCCTTAGTCTTTGGTTAATGGGTCAGTTGGGTCCTTGTCTGGTTTTGGAATGAGAGTAGCTATAGCAGATTTGAAAAGGGAAGGGAAGTAGCCAGAAGCAAGGCAGGCATTGTAGAGGTTGGTAAGAGCAGAAATACCAGTCAGGGAGGTGACAGAGAATGTGGTGAGAGAGACCAGAGGCTCCTGGTGCTTAGGGAGGAAGCTTCAAGATTAGTGATTTGACAAGCGGTTGGGAGAAAGGAGTGTTAAAAATATGGGTGGAAGTGAGAGAGGAGAGCTGTATGATAGGGTCAGGGCAGGTGATGTGTCTGTGTGTGGAGACCCAGTGTTCTACGGCTTGTGTATGTTGTATTGCAGCTGGGTCGGGAGGGTGAGGGTGGAAAATGTCTTCCCATATGTGTTGAAGGCAAGTGCTGCTTGTGAGGGGGTCTGTAATGTTTATGTTGTTGTGTGTTATGTGTCAAAAGTGTGTTGTTTTTGGGACTCCAGTAACCTTCCGGATGAAAACCCAGAATTTCCTGGGGGTCCAGTATGCGATGTGTGTCAGCAGCCTGAATGAGGGATAGCCAGTGCTTGGCATGGTCATCATCCAATCTGTGGATGATGTTGTTTCTCAGGAAGGTGAGGTCTCTACTGACATCTGCATATCTGTGGTGGTTGGTGGTAAAGCAGTGACGGTAATATAGGAGAAGGCGTTTTGTCCTTGTAGAAGGACGAAAGGAGCCCTACAATATGAGGTAAATAGGCAATGCGAGTAACAGGGGTATTGCCCAGAGGAGACATAGCATCTGAAGCTGGCACACCCCTACTGAACGAGGAGCCCAACGGGAAGGAAGGAAGGAGACATAACTTATGCTAAGGCCCTATCAGCTCACCAAGCAGGGCCGAGGAATGAAGGACGAGAGCAGCTGGGAGCAGGGGTGGTGGTGGGAGATGGGGGTGATAGTGGAGAGGGGGATAGGTCACATGCAGAGGCAGGACCATGCCACCAAGAGCTACAGGAAAAAATAAGGGAGAAAATAGCCTTGTACAAATGGGAACCAGAGACACAGAGGGAAAGGCAATGGGAGGAGGAGAGGGAGAAGTCAGTGTTTGTTCATAGGCTTCAGGAGAGCAAAGGAAGGGCACACAATGAAAGACGGCAAGAAGAAAGACAGGAGATTGAAAACATCATCAAAGAAATAGGCGATGGGAACGTTTGAGATGGTAAATTTTCAGAGAATTGGGGGATACGTGAAGGGGAGAAAATGGCTGGTCAAGCTGATTTTCAAGACAGAAACGGTGCGAAACAGGATCCTGCAAGAGAAACCACAACTGAAGGAATCGTCAGCATACAAGAGGGTATTCCTAGACCGAGACAGAACAAAAACAGTATGACAGCAGCTGAGGGAGAGGACACAAAAGTGAAAGGAGCTAGGAAGAGAGACAAGGACAGAATCAGCAGAGGACAACCAGAGCAGGGCAGAGCAACAAGAGCATGCACAAAGAACCACCCCCAGAACCCCACAACCAAACACACCATCTCAACACAGACCACAATCCACACTTACAGCCCGCACCCCACACTATGCTGTAGAATCTCGCAGCACACTGCCAGGTCCCCCACCCTCACAGACCCCCCAAAACACAGTGTTGGAGAGGAAACTGAAAGTATGGTACACCAACACTGATGGAATAATGAATAAGTGGGAGGAGTGGCATGAAAGAGTTAAAGAAGCATCATCGAACATCATAGCCCTCATAGAAACCAAGCTCACAGGGATGATAACAGATGCTATCTTTCCAACGATTCTGAGGAAAAACAGAAGGAACAGAGGGGGTGGAGAAGGGGCACTGCTCATCAAAAACCGATGGGATTTTGATGAGTTGGAGAGAGGATACAGAAGAGAAGCAAGATATTACATAATAGGATTGCTTCAGTCTGGAGGTCCCAAGGTGGTAATTGCAGAGATGTATAACCCACCACAGAACAGAAGGAGGCACACTGGCTGAAGTGGCCAGAAGGGCTCATGCGAGCAGGGCAAAGTTGCTGATTATGGGTGACTTCAACCACAAGGAAATCGAATGGGAGAACCTGGAGCCACATGGGGGCTCAGACACGTGGAGGGCTAATATGATGGAGGTAGTACTAGAAAACCTCATGTACCAACACGTGAGGGAAACTACCAGAGAGAGAGAGGAGAGGATGAACCAGCGATACTGGACCTAGTATTCACCTTTAGTAGTGCAGATATTGTGGACATCACATATGAAATACCCCTCGGGGCCAGTGATCATGTGGTTCTTGGCATCGAATACATAGTAGAGTTACAAGTGGAGAGAGAAGCAGGAAGGGCCGGATGAATGAAGCCAAACTAAAAGAAAGGGGACTATGCAGGCATGAAGAATTTCCTGCACGGGGTTCAGATGGACAGAGAATTTGCAGGGAAGTCAGTAAACGAGATGCTGGAGAGGTTTGTACCCAAGGGTAACAGGAATAACGAAAAAGCCAGGATGAGCTGTTGGTTCACCCAAAGGTGTAGAGAGGCCAAAACCAAATGTGCTAGAGAATGGAAGAAGTATAGAAGGCAAAGGACCCAAGAGAATAAGGAGAGCAGTCGTATAGCCAGAAATGAATATGCTTAGGTAAGAAGGGAGGCCCAAAGACAATATGAGAATGACATAGTAGTGAAAGCCAAATCTAACCCAAAGCTGTTGTACAGCCACATCAGGAGTAGAACAACAGTCAAGGACCAGATAATTAGCCTGAGGAAGGAAGGAGGGAAGGTCACAAGAAATGACCGCAAAGTATGTGAGGAGCTCAATATGAGATTCAAAGAAGTGTTCACAGAGGAGACAGAAGGGCCTCCAGAAAGACAGAGGGGTGGGGTACACCATCAAGTATTGGACACAATACATACAACCGAGGAAGAAGTGAAGAGGCTGCTAAGCGAACTAGATACCTCAAAGGCGATGGGACCGGATAACATCTCTCCATGGGTCTTGAGAGAGGGAGCAGAGGCGCTATGTGTACCACTAACAACAATCTTCAACACATCAATCAAAACAGGGCGACTACCTGAAGTATGGAAGACAGCAAATGTAGTCCCAATTTAAAAAAAAAGGAGACAGACACGACGCATTAAACTACAGACCAGTGTCACTGACATGTATTGTATTCAATGTCATGGAGAAAATTATCATGAGAAGAGTGGAATGAGCTTATCAACGACAGCCAGCACAGTTTCCGGGACGGAAAATCCTGCGTCACAAAACTACTGGAGTTCTATGACATTGTGATAGAAGTAAGACAATAAAGAGAGAGGAGTGGGTACATTGCATTTTCTTGGACTGTAAGAAAGCGTTTGACACAATTCCACTCAAGAGAATAGTGCAAAAGCTGGAGGACCAGGCAGGGATAAGAGGGAAGGCTCTACAGTGGATCAGGGAATACCGGTCAGGAAGAAAACAGCGAGTCATGGTACGTGGCGAGGTGTCAGAGTGGGCGCCTGTTACGAGCGGGGTGCCACAGAGATCAGTTCTAGGACAGGTGCTGTTTCTGGTATTTGTGAACGACATGAATAGACTCCGAAGTGTCCCTGTTTGCAGATGATGTGAAGTTGATGAAAATAATTCAATCGGACAAAGACCAAAGACAAAGCAGAACTACAAAGGGATCTGGACAGGCTGCAGGCCTGGTCCAGCAACTGGCTCCTGGAGTTCAACCCCACCAAGTGCAAAGTCATGAAGATTGTGGAGGTGCAAAGAAGACCACAGACGGAGAACAGTCTAAGGGGGCCAGATACTACAAACCTCACTCAAGGAAAATGATCTTGGGTGAGTATAACACAGGGCACATGTCCTGAGGCGCACATCAACTAAATAACTGCTGCAACATACGGACGCCTAGCAAACTTAAGAACAGCATTCCGACATCATAATAAGGAGTCATTCAAGACCCTGTACACTGTGTACGTTAGGCCCATATTGGAGTATATAGCACCAGTTTTTAACCCTCACTTAGCCAAGCTTGTAAGGAAACTAGAGAAAGTGCAAAGGTTTGCAACAAGACTAGTCCCGGAGCTAAGAGGTATGTCCTACGAGGAGAGGTTAAGGAAAATCGACCTGACGACACTGGAAGACAGGAGAGATAGGGGGGATTTGATAACGACATATAAAATACTGAGGAGAATCAACAAGGTGGACAGAGACAGGATGTTCTAGAGATGGGACACAGCAACATGGGGTCACAGTAGGAAATTGAAGACTCAGATGAATCACAGTCATGTTAGGAAGTATTTCTTCAGTCACAGAGTTGTCAGGAAGTGGAATAGTCTGACAAGTGATGTAGTGGAGGCAAGATCCATACATAGTTTTAAGACGAGGTTTGATAAAGCTCATGGAGCAGGGGGAGAGAGGACCTAGTGGCGATCAGTGAAGAAGCGGGGCCAGGAGCTATGACTCGACCCCTGCAACCACAAATAGGTGAGTACACACACACACACACACACACACACACACACCACACACAGTGCTATTCTTGGAATATGTGAATGACATGACGGACGGGATAGACTCAGAAGTGTCCCTGTTCGTAGATGATGTGAAATTAATGAGGAGAATTAAATCAGATGAGGATCAGGCAGGATTTCAAAGAGACCTGGACATGCTGGACACCTGGTCCAGCAACTGGCTTCTCGAATTTAACCCCGCCAAATGCAAAGTCATGAATATCGGGGAAGGACGAAGAAGACCGCAGACAGAGTATAGGCTAGGTGGCCAAAGACTGCAAACCTCGCTCAAGGAGAAAGATCTTGGGGTGAGTATAACACCAAGCACGTAACCGGAAGCACACATCAACCAGATAACTGTTGCAGCATATGGGCGACTGGCAAACCTGAGAATAGCGTTCCGATACCTTAGTAAGGTATCGTTCAAGACACTGTACACCGTGTACGTCAGGCCCATAATAGAGTATGCAGCACCAGTTTGCAACCCATACCTGGTCAAGCAAGTCAAGAAGTTAGAGAAAGTGCAACGGTTTGCAACAAGGTTAGTTCCAGAGTTAAGGGGAATGTCCTACGAAGAAAGGTTAAGGGAAATCGGCCTGACAACATTGGAGGACAGGAGGGTTAGGGGAGACATGATTACGACATACAAAATACTGCGTGGAATAGACAAGGTAGATAGAGACAGGTTGTTCCAGAGAGAGGACACAGAAACAAGGAGTCACAATTGGAAGTTGAAGACTCAGATGAGTCAAAGGGATGTTAGGAAGTATTTCTTCAGCCATAGAGTTGTCAGGAAGTGGAATAGTCTAGCAAGTGATGTAGTGGAGGCAGGAACCATACATAGCTTTTAGACGAGGTATGAAAAAGCTCATGGAACAAGGAGAGAGGGGACCTAGTAGCGATCAGTGAAGAGGCGGGGCCAGGAGCTGAGTCTCGACCCCTGCAACCACAATTAGGTGAGTACACACACATTTTTCTATTATCTATACTTTTGTTACAGAAGTTTCCTACTAACAGTGAAATATTTGCAATAGTTACAGGTGTTATTATCACCGCTGCAGTTCCTTAATTATTCCTGCTGCTAAGTCATTAACTTAACCCTCTTAATTAACTAGATAAAAATAAATTAACAGTAAAATGCTAAATTCTACATTTATATTGTGTTAGGTAATTTTTCTATTGTCATGCATACGTAGCAAGAGTTTTTAACACAGTTTGCTAACATGACTTCTGCAAAACTCATTTTCCCAAATAAGTCGAGTCTATTGTCATTTTTGCTTAACTTATTCGAATATAAGTTTATATCATACTAAAATATACGTATGTAGTTAGGTTATCTTATATGTGTCAGATTTAATTTAATTCTAGAACTTATACAAGTAGAGTAAGTTTAAGCTGCTATTCATATAAACATATATGTTCATCTTAAATATAAAATCATGAAGTCATGTATACTCATATTAAGTAAATTGGGTGTTTGCCACGTCTCTCTCCTCAAGGTTGTCCATGACACGCGAGGTAAACCACGTTACACCTTCTCTAATCATTCACTAAAACGCAGTCTTTCCTCTCTCCATCCTTCCCTAAATCCCATTCTCCCTCCAAACTACAAAGTTTGGAGGGATAATGCTGCTATCCCTCTAAAACAATGTCTGTCTTTTGGGGGGAATGTGCCTCATAGCTCACAGGTGAGAGTATTCAACTTTCAATCACAAGGTCCTGGGTTAGATTCCTTGGCGATGAGAAATATAGGGTAGCAAGTATCCCCACAACTCTGCTGCCTTTGTCCACTTAGAAGTAAAACAGGTACCCGTGTGTTAGCCGCCGACTGTTGTGGTCTCACCAAGAAAAAAAATATGTTAGAGAACTCGTCTTGCTAGTAAATTATATCCGGTGCAAGAAAACTCCAGTACCTGCAGGAAGTATTAAGCTGGCCAAAGGTGTTCGTATCTTTAATGATATTAATTTGAAAGCATACTCTCTCTCTCTGCTCTCCCTTCCTAACAAATATCAAGAGGGTAGTGACTTCGTAAATTGTAATGACACAATTGTAAACAAATCTCACGGAGGGTTCGAAATATACCTAGTTGGATCAATCTTATTAAGCTGGCATGGTCGAGAGGATAACCCACTGGTATGCTTGCTTTCGGACTGGCTTGCCGTTGCTTCAGGCTCTAAGTGCGGCGAGATGTGGTCAACGGAAGAGGTCGTGCTATCTGTGGGGAATTTTGGGTGGAGTGTTAAATTGTTATCATGGCTTGCGTATATAGTGTTTTGGAATCAGAGCTCATGGTGTAAAAAGAGGAACCTTTACTTCTCAAGAAAGAAAACAAGAAAATGAAAATTCGTTTAGATAACTGGATCAAGTGTGAAGTGGTTGGGGAATAGCATAGGGAAACAAGATAATAACAACGAAAAGGGGGTTGTTGACTGGTTGTTAGCTGGTTGTTGACTGGTTGTTAGCTGGTTGTTGACTGGTTGTTAGCTGGTTGTTGACTGGTTGTTAGCTGGTTGTTGGTTATATCAAAAGCAGTGTTCTTTTAAAGCATATCTGTATTTTCTAAATTATAAATAAATAGCTACCCTAAGGTATCTCATTTAATGTTCAAACTCACGTATAAAAAAAATAAACAGACAGCTGTATAGACGTAGTAGAATTGCCAAGTTAAAGCTTCATTCTTACTATTTAAAAAGGTTCCAAGATGAGGTAGAATAACTGAGGTGTTGAAGTCAGTACTAAGAAATCTACAGATGTGAGAGGGTGGTTAGTTAGGTCACAGTGTTTTCTAACTGCAGAGTGAAAAGGCTAAGACAGAGGAAGGTCGGTATGAAAAGATTTATCCATGTGCTCAGAGCTTCATTGTTTAAAATTTCGTGTGATACTACCCACCCATGGAGCACTACACTTTAAACATTTGAACAAATATACGAAACAGCAACTCAGATCGCATGGCAAAGGGAACATATTTTTTAATATTAAACCCTAACAATAATATATTGGTTAGAAAACACAAATTGAAAATAAATCTGTGGAAAAAAAACTCTTTTCCACAGAAGAATATTTAATTTGTGTTTACTAATCAACAGTACTGGTAAGACATTAAAGAATTTAAACATTTTTCCCTGTGATATTGCATTAGATTCGTTGACGTCTATGTGCTCAAATGTTCAAACAGTAGTTCCCATACGTAGGTACTGCCAAACGCAATTTTAAACACTGTATCTATGAACACATGGATACATCTTTCCGTACTAACCTTCCTCTGTCTAAGCCTTCTTACTCTGCAGTTAGAGAACACTGTGACTTAACCAGCCACTCTCTCACCTCTGAGGACTTCACAGTACTGACTACAAAACTACAGAGACTCGACCACATCATCTCGGAATCGTTATATGTAAGGTAGGAATAAGCTCTTAACTAAATAAATCTACTACGTCTATTCAACTGTTTTTACATTAATTTTATACGTAAACTTTAATATTATGAGATATTGTGACACTGATGATGGGGCTTGACACTCCGAAATATCTAGAATTTGAAAATAAATTAAGATTTTTTTTGGGGTTTGAACAGAAGACAGCACACACGACCCAACACACTGAGCGTGGGAGTGTAGTGAAGATCCCACACACGACCCAACACACTGAGCGTGGGAGTGTAGTGAAGATCCCACACACGACCCAACACACTGAGCGTGGGAGTGTAGTGAAGATCCCACACACGACCCAACACACTGAGCGTGGGAGTGTAGTGAAGATCCACACACGACCCAACACACTGAGCGTGGGAGTGTAGTGAAGATCCCACACACGACCCAACACACTGAGCGTGGGAGTGTAGTGAAGATCCACACACGACCCAACACACTGAGCGTGGGAGTGTAGTGAAGATCCCACACACGACCCAACACACTGAGCGTGGGAGTGTAGTGAAGATCCCACACACGACCCAACACACTGAGCGTGGGAGTGTAGTGAAGATCCCACACACGACCCAACACACTGAGCGTGGGAGTGTAGTGAAGATCCCACACACGACCCAACACACTGAGCGTGGGAGTGTAGTGAAGAACCCACACACGACCCAACACACTGAGCGTGGGAGTGTAGTGAAGAACCCACACACGACCCAACACACTGAGCGTGGGAGTGTAGTGAAGATCCACACACGACCCAACACACTGAGCGTGGGAGTGTAGTGAAGATCCCACACACGACCCAACACACTGAGCGTGGGAGTGTAGTGAAGATCCACACACGACCCAACACACTGAGCGTGGGAGTGTAGTGAAGATCCACACACGACCCAACACACTGAGCGTGGGAGTGTAGTGAAGATCCCACACACGACCCAACACACTGAGCGTGGGAGTGTAGTGAAGATCCACACACGACCCAACACACTGAGCGTGGGAGTGTAGTGAAGATCCCACACACGACCCAACACACTGAGCGTGGGAGTGTAGTGAAGACCCCACACACGACCCAACACACTGAGCGTGGGAGTGTAGTGAAGATCCCACACGACCCAACACACGGAGCGTGGGAGTGTAGTGAAGATCCCACACACGACCCAACACACTGAGCGTGGGAGTGTAGTGAAGATCCCACACACGACCCAACACACTGAGCGTGGGAGTGTAGTGAAGATCCCACACACGACCCAACACACTGAGCGTGGGAGTGTAGTGAAGATCCCACACACGACCCAACACACTGAGCGTGGGAGTGTAGTGAAGATTTGTTTAGATCACATGTCAAGTACAATTTTATTAGACACATTTATTAATTATAAATGTGTCTAATTCGTATAACACTGAACTAATATAAATATTGAAATCAGTACTATTGTTTATGAAATTTGATTCGATTATACTTCGCTCAACCGTAGATCTGGTTAATACAAGTTTCTAGGCCTTTGGAAAATCAATTGTATGGTTAAAATCTCTCCCATGTCTGAACAGAGCATTAGACTCTTGTCCAGTTGTAATGCTATATTTATGTTATTGTAATCTTAGTTCAAGTTTTTTTTTCAGTTTGACCATAATAAACTTTATTGCATTTTTCTTTACAGGGAATCTTATAGACACAGCCATCCGCATTTTTGGGGGAATTCTTATTTCTTTTTTTTACCGTATCAAGATTTTTAAAATCAACTTTGATTTTAAAACTCATAAGTAGGCAAAGTATGTCAAGAAGGTTTTCATGGTAAGGAAGAACCAATATATTCTTGGTTGAACTTTTTTTTTTATCCTTCTTTGAATTGTAAAATGTATTTCTGGCAATTTAAAAAAAATATATCAGTTTAATTTTCTGAGTATTTTATAAATCTTCTAATTTCATAAATCTTCAAATTTTATAAATCTTCAAATTTTATAAATCTTAAAATTTCATAGATTTTCAAATTTTATAAATCTTAAAATTTCAAAACTCTTCAAATTATACCTTCAAATTTCACAAATCTTCAAATTTCTTCATTTAAGAACTCTGGGCTGCAAATGCCCAGACTTAAAGAAACTTGGATGAGAATACAGAAAGTTTATCTATGATAACATGACTGCTGATAAGTACATTTATGAAGTAACTTGCAATATGAACATAGTGACTGATGTAATAGCCTGGCTCAGGCTTGGTTACAAGTACTTTTGGCAGTCTGGCAGACACACAGCTGATCATCGAACTAAATACAAAGTATGTTGCCAACCCTGTGGTCACTATCTTCAACACAATGTGCTTTATTGTCTACTTATTGAGGTATATAGAGATAGTATAATAAGTGATATGCCAAGATATCTTATTAATGAAAATAAGATACCAGATATATCAAGCAAATTTCTTAAATTTGCTTTCAACATATAAGTTAACTCCAGATGTAAATCTAGACGTACTCCTGTAAACCCTTTTGGGACCTAGTTGCTGTGAGTTCGCATTACCGTCCACGGGATGGATGTGGGGAGCGCAGTAACTAGCCACTTTAGTGGTAAAATCAACCAACATTCCCCAACTCCACTACCATGGACCCATCATCGATCTTTCAAGATATCACCAGAAAACCCTATCTGTCTCGTGTTTGCTCACTTACAGAACGCCTCCAAACCAGGAACATTTAACGAAGCCGCCAGAAAGGAAGTTTCTTGAGATCGACTCTATAAGAACCCTCGGGATCATCAACTACTGATGCATGTATAAGTACAATAAATTATTGGGAACGGTTGAAGTTCCTTGACTTCTACTCTTTATAACGCAGGCGAGAAAGATACATCATAATTTTCACTTGGAAAATCCTAGAGGGACTAGTCCCAAATCTGCACACAGAAATCACTCCCTACGAAAGCAAAAGACTCGGCAGGCGGTGCCACATCCCCCCAGTGAAAAACAGTGGTGCCATGAGTATACGACGAGATAACACAATAAGTGTCATGGGCCCAAGACTGTTCATCTACTTCCTAGCATACATAAGGGGGATTATCTAGCTGTCTTCAAGAGGGAGCTGAATGGCGAAACGTCTACAATAAAGATACCCAGACGTTGCATATGTGTCTAATTGTCATCATGTCGGTATTGTATATCATTCATGTAGAACTTCATATTGTTTTCTGCAGCCCATTTAAAGATTTGGTTGATGTCCTCCTGAAGTCTTGTAGAGTCTTCAATGGAGGACACTGTCATGCAAATTCGGGTGTCATCCGCAAAGGAAGAGATGGTTCTGTGGCTTACATCCCTGTCTATGTCAGATATGAGGATGAGGAACAGGATGGGAGCGATTACTGTGCCTTGTAGAACAAAGCTATTCTCTGTAGCCGTCTCAGCAGACTTTACTCTGTTTTCTGTTACTCTTTGTGTTCTATTTGTTAGGAAGTTATAGATCCATCTACCAACTTTCCCTGTTATACCTTTATCACTCATTTTGTGCGCTATTACACCATGGTCACACTTGTCGAAGGCTTTCGTAAGTCTGCGTATACTACATCTGCATTTTGTTTGTCCTCAAGAGCATCCAAAACCTTGTCATAGTGGTCCAGTAGCTGGGGCAGGCAGGAGCGACCTGCTCTAAGCCCATGTTGCCCTGGGTTGTGTAACTGATGGGTATCTAGTTGGGTGACGACCTTGCTTCTTAGAACCCTTTCAAATATTTTTATGGTTTGGCACGTTAGCTCTATCAGTCTGTAATTCTTTGTGGAGTGGATCTATGAACTCTGGTTTCCCTTCAATTCTTGTGTGGGATAACCCGTGTCAATGCTTCCTCTCTATAGAATGCTAAAGGCACGTGACAAGGGCTTCTTGCAGTTCTTGATGGACACTCCGTGTCCATCAAGAACTGAAAAGGTTTTGGTTTTCGATCCTTACTGACAAAGCTTCAACTACATCATTTTAGGTGTTTAGTAGTACAGGCCAACCCCATCCCCCTTCCTTGTTGTTTACTTTGTCGCATCTGTATAGGTTATAACCTAGGATACATATTTCGTGGGCTTCTGCAGCCCTCCCTACATTTTAACTAATCAATATTTGATTACGTTAACAGACACATCACCGAGAACGACATTCACTCAGAAGACTTAAGAACGGATCTTCAACCACGAATCCATCATAAGTTTCCAGATCAAAACCACTGCCTACTGAAATAGCCTCCTGAGTTCCAGCTCCTGCCTCTCATCATTATCACCGGCAACATATTGTCACGCTGCCATCGCCTCTTACCATTCACTGCTGGGTGAAGCCCTGGTACTGTTTCTATAACTGAAGACACTCCTCTCCAGTGCTATTCTTCATCTGTCCCCACTTCGGCGCTGTCTCCTTATCTGAGAGTATTTCTGTCTGTCAGTGGAGTCAGTGAGTCAGCAGTCAGCGAGTTGTGTTAAAAATAGTGTAGTTGGAACATTGAACCAGCAGCAACCACAGACGCGTTCCATTGCTAATAGTGGAGTAGCAACAACGAGAATAACTGAGCAGTCAACTAGAGGCACAAACTCCGCAGAAGAAGAACAAATGTTCTTGCAGGTTACGGAACACCGGGAGATGGTGGTACTTCTGCTTTTATGGTAAGTGTTTTGTACATATCAAAATAGCTATTTTTCCATGTATGAAGGACCTATTGGGGAAGATGTGGGTTATGCAGCGCTCTCCTCCACCATGGGAAGTATACAGTCTGTCTCGCTCTTAGTTTGGGCAGGACTTGGGAAAAGTGTTGACCAGTTTAGGCCATCTATTGGGTTATTGCAGGACCACGGAAGAACTCTTAAAAATAACGCCTAAAAGCGATGTGGACAAGGTTACTTATTACGTAAGTAATTAGATAACTGTCTTTAAAGGATAGTGTATAATTAAGTCACTAAGAGGATAATTTCATACTCTTTTAAGTTATTGCAATTTTAGTAATGCAGTAGTTGCATCAGTAACTTCTGCATCAGCAATAGCAATAACATTTGAAAAAGAAATACCAATGGGAATAGTAATAATAAAAGTTGTGAAGATAATAACACTGTATTGAGTTGAAAGAAGCAGAGGTGTTTTCTCACACCGAGACACTATGACCAACATAATAGGAGACTTTGCACTAATGTTATATATTACAAAAAAATAATGAATTGAACAGTAATTACTTAAGTTGATGAACTGGTGTCAACTGAGGTCAATTTTGCGGAAGATTTCGTTAACCCAGGAGGATTATAAGGAATAAGGTTTCGCATCTCGGGGAATATTCAAGTTTATCACCATAGTTAAACTAGAAATAGAAAAATACTCAAAAATGAAAATCAGATGGGGTAAAGGAAATGATGGACGCTTAAAGATTTCATCATCGATTATACTGTCTCAAAAATATTGTCTCGAAGATGAAAGACAGTCCTAGCTAAAGAAAACGATTAAAACATTAATAAACATGAAATAGTGATGAACAAGGAATCTTTTCCTCTACAGTATGCGATGATCTGTTGATCATGTAACATAAATTCAAGAGCCAGAGTGGGTGAAAATATTTTAGTTCACATATGACCCTCTAGCCGAGCGTAAGAGGAGGATTGCAGAGGATAGAAACACTGGAGACCGTGCTAATCAGCGTTTGAAACACTGGAGACCGTGCTAATCAGCGTTTGAAACACTGGAGACCGTGCTAATCAGCGTTTGAAACACTGGAGACCGTGCTAATCAGCGTTTGAAACACTGGAGACCGTGCTAATCAGCGTTTGAAACACTGGAGACCGTGCTAATCAGCGTTTAAAACACTGGAGACCGTGCTAATCAGCGTTTGAAACACTGGAGACCGTGCTAATCAGCGTTTGAAACACTGGAGACCGTGCTAATCAGCGTTTGAAACATTGGTATCAGACGGCTCAGAAACAGTGAGTGAGCGAGGCAGGATCACAAGAGGTGATCCTGTGTTTCACAGTCAGGAGTAGCACTGTTAATGTGATGGAGTAGTGATGTGCCGTCACTCATCGCTCGTACCGGCAGTGAAATGACTCACAGAAGTTAGGAGAGAGTTGGCTCACACACTGAGACAAGTGAAGTAATAGATGACATGTAAAATGTATCCATAACCAAACTTCAAGGCAGTTAGCTCGTCTTCATTTGCTCAGAGATGTGACTCGAAAAGTTCCTTACGGGTTGAAATGGAGGAAGAACAACAGTTACCACAAAGACAAATACTCACATAGCAGGAAAAAAGCCGTTTTAATAAGTGGGTTATAAAAAATTACTTTCTTATCAAACAAGAGTTATAAATTTAAGACATGTAATGGCTGCAAACAGAAATTCCTAAAAGGGTATCAGCTGCGTAGGTTCCCTGGTTCCCCAGTAGGTTCCCTGGTTCCCACGTAGGTTCCCTGGTTCCCACGTAGGTTCCCTGGTTCCCACGTAGGTTCCCTGGTTCCCACGTAGGTTCCCTGGTTCCCACGTAGGTTCCCTGGTTCCCACGTAGGTTCCCTGGTTCCCACGTAGGTTCCCTGGTTCCCACGTAGGTTCCCTGGTTCCCACGTAACCGAACAGCCACCAGAGTAGTTCCTAGAGGGCCAGACAGTTAGCGCTGGAGTAACATATAGTCAAAGAGTAATAGATCAGAACCTGAAAAACTTGGTAACAAGCCGAAACTTTCAGGAAAGATGCAAAAGAGTATTAGAAAAACACATCGAAAGTTCCCAAAACTCACCTTGTGCTGAAGAAGTAATTCAAGATAGCGTCCAACCTTAATGTTCTTCTTTATCCCATTAAGACATCTTTGCATTCAGGCAAGATAGAAATTCAATGAAAATTTTCAGGCACAAGCAATCCAGTGAAAACATTTATGACAAAATCAAGAACATATTGACATACTAATATAGAGTTGGCCACACGGAAGATGAGAAATAAAGACTAATGGAGACATGTGGAAACTCCTCGATGTAGTAAATACTATTTACTCATGAATGAGCAAGTGTGTGCACACTATTAGCACTGCAACACAGGCGATGATTGGTAGATGAGTTATTGATTTCTGTATGTAATGTTAGTTCACTAAGGTTTAATTAAAGGCGTGAAGGCAAGTAAGTGTGCAATGACAATTATGTTATATCTGATCATTCCCTCTGACGAAGATTACAGAAACTAATAATCATAGTTGGATGATAGTGAGATATTCCTATCAATTGGCCTTAATCTCTCTCTCTCTCTCTCTCTCTCTCTCTCTCTCTCTCTCTCTCTCTCTCTCTCTCTCTCTCTCTCTCTCTCTCTCTCTCTCTCTCTCTCTCTCTCTCTCTCTCTCTCTCTCAACGAATTAGATATTCACTCATTTTGCTTGAGAATTCTTAACAGTTCTGTTATATTTTAAGAAACAGAATGGCAGTATCAGGATATACATTATATAAGTCTTATGTAATGTAATGAAAATGAATTTAGTTTAAGTGATGCATGAAAATCATGGAGGGACTAGTCCCAAATTTGCACACGAAAATTACTCCCAATAAAAACAAAAGACTCGGCAGGAGATGCAACATTCCCCCAATGAAACGCAGGGGAGCCACGAGTACACTGAGAGACAACACAATAAGTGTCAGGGGCTCAAGACTGTTCAACTGCCTCCCAGCATACATAAGGGGGATTACCAACAGACCCCTGGTTGTTTTCAAGAAAGCGCTGGACAGGCACCTTTAGTCAGTACCTGATTGGCCGGGCTGTGGTTCGTACGTCGGTCTGCGTGCGGCCAGCAGTAACAGCCTGATTAATCAGACCCTGATCCACCAGTATGCCTGGTCACAGACCGGGCCGCGGGGGCGATGATCCCTGAAACCCTCTCCAGGTATACTCCAGGTATGCCTCTAGCACATAAATATGACACTAGCAGACTGCAGCTACTGTGGCGGATGCATTTTCTAGTTACTCAGCAGTAAATGCAGGAGTTTTGGAAAGAGTAGTGAGAGTGGACAATATAGAAGCTAACACTGAGTGAGAGTTGTCACAATTGCTTTTTCTGATGACACTGTGCTTCTGGGAGATTCGGAAGAGAAGTTGCAAAAGTTGGTGAATGAATTTGGAAGGGAAATTAAAAGTGCACATAGGAAAGAGGAGGGTGAAGAGGATAACAAGAAATTTAGGTAATGAATGATTGGATATCAGATTGGAGAAAGGGAGTATGGAGGAAGTGAATGTGTTCAGATATCTGGTAGTGGACTTGTTAGCAGATGGGTCTGTGAAAGACGAGGTGAATCATAGAATTTACGAGTGAAAAGAGGTGAATGGTGCATCGAGGAGTCTGTGGAGACAAAGAAGATTATCTATGAAAGCAAAGAGAAGAATGTATGAGAGTATAGTGGTACCAATGTTTTTATATGGATGTGAAGTATGGGTGGTGAATGTTGCAACAAGGAAAAGGCTGGAGGCAATGGAGATGTCGTGTTTAAGGGCAATGTGTGGTGTGAATATTATGCAGAGAATCCGTAGCTTGGAGATTAGGAGGTGCAGGGTTACTAAAAGTATTATCCAGAGGGCTGAAGAGAGGTTGTTGAGGTGGTTCGGACGTTTAGAATGACTTGGAGGGCATAGAAATCTGTAGTAGAAAGAAGGTGGGGTAGGGGAAGTCCTAGGAGAGGTTGGAGAGAGGGATAAAGTTTAGTGTTTGAGGGGCTTAGACTTCTAGCAAGCATGCATGAACGTGTTAGATAGGAGCGAATGAAATCAAATGTTTTTTATAACTTTACGTGCTGTTTTGATTGGAGTGAAAGAAACCGGCTAGCAGGACTTGAATCCTGGAGGTGGAAAGTACAATGCCTGCACTCTGAAGGAGTGGTGGGGATATTTGCACTTTTGAACAGTATCATCGGCGCCCCTCTGGAAAGACAGTGATGGAGTGATAGTGAAAGTGTTTCTTCCTTTTTGGGTCACCTAGCCTCGGTGGGAGACAGTCTGTTTGTTAAAAAAAACTGAGTGTCCTCAAGACCATTGTTAAAAATTTGTATGTTATATACACTAAGATTACATACTTTCAGTACTTTTTTTCTTAAAACCTGGTCAGTCTTACTTGAAGTAAAAATTGGATTGATTTTGGCTGTGTAGGTCCCGGTTAACTGTATTGGAAACTGGAAAATGTGAAATACTGTTTTTCATGATATAATTTCTGATTATCTCATCTGATTACTTTCAACCCTCACAAACTGATTACTTAATTATGCCTCTTCGTAGCATTTTTAACCTTGACGTGCTTGTGTATTTTAAGATATTGGTGTTTTTGATCTTTTCGAAACGCTTGAATTAGATTTGGGTTCTCGCATGTCCTAATTTACCATTTTTATTGAAGAAATTTGGATATTAGTTTCCATATAATTTGTGATTGCCTTTTCGGATTCACCGCTAATATTCAATCACATTATTTATCAACTTATGCCACACTCTTCACTGTTCCATTTGCGTTCATTAAGGCACAGTGACCAAATACTTATAGCTCTGTTTCGATTACACAAGCAAAACTAATATCTAATTCGTCTACAGAGCGAAAGAGACGGAATGGTAACGACTTGAACAACCTGCCCCATACACAGTAACACCCATGTACGTGCAAAGTGCCAGGCTTGTCGTTATGGAAAGTGCCAGGCTTGTCGTCATGGAAAGTGCCAGGCTTGTCGTCATGGAATATGACCTGCCACTGGTAGTTTCGATTATGCTCTCATCACTGCGCAAGAGTTGAATGATCTTGCCAAGGATATTGACCTATCAAAACTGCTTGGATTGCGTTTACAAGAGTGAAAGCTTTTAGCATAATTAACAAAATTATCTCATTTTTGTGCACAATATACTAGTTTGGCGGCATTCTAATTCTAATACTACAGCGAACAAGCGAATCCAATTAGCAAAATCTTATACCAAAGTCAGTCACACAAACACTCGTGGTATAAATATGCACAATCAGATTTCTCCTCACAAATTACCCATTCCAAGGTTTATAATCAGGGAGTATAAGTAAAATCAGTGAGAAAAAAGTTAGACTGAAAAAAGTCATTTAATGAACCAGAATTCTTATTATTACGACTTCACCAGTCAGAAATAATATACACAGTATGGAAATTATAAAGACTATATAGCTACAGTCTTCCTCAAGTGGCGATTATTTGAACCTTTAAAAGTTTCCTGCTAAATTAATGGTTTATAATCCGTCTCAAGAAAAAATTCCTCACCGAGCAAGTAATAATTATGTTGAGTCATGCCCCATACACGGGCTAGATATACTTCTCTATAACAGAATAATACTGCTCGACAGGCAGGAACTTTCTGTTAATGGAACATACAGGAGACAGTTTCTTGTTGGATGCATTCGTTCTTTAACATTACTCTGGAAAAAAAATTCCTTGACAGAGCCAAATTTTAATAAAACATCGGTGAATTGTAGTAGTTCCCTTACGGTCTTCTTCAGTCATTCTAACAGCACTCCTTTAAGATCCTATAAGTTAGCAACAAATATACTGTAAACCTTTTCTGACCCTAAGAAACTACGCATGAGTTTCTTCATCATAGGGAACTGAAAATCTATTATGGACTGAGTTGGAGATTATAAATCCATATAAATTGAATTTGAATAAACTCAAGGAAATATTTCTTAAGTTTTGCAGTAAGACAATGAGTGAGGAATCTAGGTAACATGGGTACAGGTACACTGATATGAACCTCCAAAGTAAAAGTTAATAGAAATATTATCAAGGTATAGACGCAATTTCTTCGTCAGGAAAGTTGCGTAGACTGGTACCGCATCAGTTGGGGATGCAGTATATTGCTTCTAATTATGATATAACAAGACTTTCTGATAAGCCTGCTTGTTGTCTCTGACATGTAGGAAGAATTACAGAATTTGTGAGGTTCTATATCTACGACAGGTATAGACTCTGTGTCCCTCAAAGAGCAAAGAAATAATTCTGAATGCTCAGTGATACCTCTTATAGGTTTTATACTTCACTGTCATACTGATCTAAGGTGGACAACTACTGGGTAGAGCTTCAGCTGTCCACACCTGCTAGTGAACAATTTATGTATCACCGTAGTGGTAATTCCTGGTATATCTGTAAATATATCAGAAAATTTAGCTGGTAAATTTATCATCCGTTGCATGAGGAAAAACTTCTGCTTTTCCTCATACAACCGATTAATTAACGTTGACCGCCGGACGATGAATCCAAAGTGATCACATCACTTAAGTCTAAATAAGTATTAGGATCGAGTGCTTTAGTTATGAATACGTAGCAGAATTAGATTTTTATAGGCTCTTGCTAAAAGGAAATGCAACACTTGTGTTAAGTCAATGTACAGTGTTCCTCCTAAAATACATTTTAAGAAAGGTTATGTGCTATTGTTTCTGTTTTCCCTTAACATCTATATTTCGTCTACCAACGAGCCTATAACACTTTATAGAACCTTCCAAGTAACTAATATTTTTTTAGTCTTTACTGGAAGCAACCTAACTGCATCACATACCTTTAAATATATTTTCTGAATCTTATAATCAAAATCGTCTATGCAGGGTTGCCAGATTGGCCATTCCTTGGCCCAATTTTCGAAATTTGGCCTTTTTTTTTTTAA
The DNA here is from genome assembly GCA_009830355.1 of Cherax destructor. Classification (NCBI taxonomy): domain Eukaryota; kingdom Metazoa; phylum Arthropoda; class Malacostraca; order Decapoda; family Parastacidae; genus Cherax; species Cherax destructor. The sequence goes on from WNWK01004897.1 coordinate 53,499, forward strand.
ATCTGTGGCCATGAAAAAATCAGTTTGGCCATTTATGCAAATGAAGCCACTAATTTGGCCATTTTTACAAATATTTCAAATCATATGCATTGTTTACTTAGTTTAATATTGTTATCGCATTATAAGGCTAGCTGTTGGTACCCCTTCACGAGGCGTTTGGTTGGCAGTGCCGCCGCTTGATGTAAACATTGACAGTTACTGAAAATGTTTGTTCGATGACGTCATAATGAGCCTTTGGTAGCTGGCTTATAGTTTGTTACTATGACTCCCTCAATAACACCAAGCATGCTTGTGTACTTGTATAAAACAAGTACACAAAGCTCCCGCTCGCTATTGTTGCTATAAACTTGATCCAGTTCTGTTGATAAATACCACCAAACACGCTGCAGCTTCGTTTTGTACTCGTATAAAACACGTACGCAGCAGCCATACCGGCTTGGGTCCATGTCTGTTTTGATCGTCTCTAGTTAGTTACGGTGTAGACTTTGTGTTGCAAGTGTTGTTATGTTGCGTGATATCAGACATTTGGTGATCTTTGCTGATAATTCTATCTCATAAGCTTTGATACTGCAATATTTTGCATAAACTTTACCCATTTTTTTTTCAAGTCCTTTAAAATGCCTAAGTACAAAAGTGATAATAGAGGTGGAAGAAAATATAAAAAAGAGTGGGAAGTAAAATATTTGTGGCTGAAATCTTCTGATTGATGATGGGCAAAATGCATATTGCTCGTATTGCAAAACTAACGTGCTTCCAAAACTATATAACATATCTGTTCTTGAAAAAAACAAAAGAAGCAACAAGATAAATCTCCCAGTACATCACAAACAACTCTAGATAAAGTTATCAAATCATCCATGAATGACCAGGAAAAACAAGCAGAAATAGAACTTAGCCTTGCAATAGCATGTCATTCCTCAATTCGTGGTGTAGATCATATAGGTGAAGTATTTAAGAAACATGGCAAAAATAGTGTTCTTGGTGGCATTAAACTGTACAGAACCAAATGTATTGCAATTAGAGAAAATGTATTTGCTGCTTCATTGAATGAGCAACTGAAGGATGATTTAGAAGGTAAAAAGAATGTATATTACTAGTTGATGAATCTACAGATATTGCAATACAAAAGCATTTGTGCATAGCTGTTCGATTTTTTTTTGCAATGAAACAAATAAAATTCACTCAGCATTCTTGGGTCTTATTATACCTGTTGTAGAGACAACAGCCGAGGTTTTATTTAATAATATTTCAGAAGTGTTAGCTTCATATAATCAAACTCTTTAGAACTGTATTGGGTTTGCTAGTGATGGTGCTGCTGCTATAATTGGAACTAACAATTCCCTGTGGACTAGGATTGGAAATGAAAATCCGAACTGTATTCAAATGAAGAGCATTTGGCACTCTCTGGCACTTTGTATACAGCTGCATTTTCAAAGCTGCCATCCAATGTTGGATTCATTTTGACTGAAATTCCTTCGTGGTTTTCAAATAGCAATATGAGAAGAGAAGATTTTAAGGCTCTTTTTAAAGTGATGAATTCATCAGTTGAAGATGACCAGGAACAAGATGCAACCCTTCCAGTTATGACATTGTCCAAGACAAAGTGGTTAGTGAGAGGTCAAGTCTTGAATAATATACTACTAAATTGGGAAGAACTAATTGCCTACTTCGCCTGTGAACAATCTGGAGGTCAGGATACAAGGAATAAGGCAACGCTGATAAAAGAGATGTTAGAAGATAGGACGAATTATTTTTACTTTGTATTTAATACTCACATTGTTAAAGAGTTCGAAAGGTTTAAGGGAGGAGCGAATGAAATCACTTTTTTTTTATTTTGGTCAAATTTCAATGAGATTTGCACAGTGATTTATGCAGCATTTAAAAACCTATGCAAAATTTTATATGGCATAAAACTTTCCTTTTTCTACAAAATTGGGAAGATGTACAATGCTCTAGTTAACATCAGGTGAAAGATAAGGGCTATATAATTGTTATCCCAATCCGTTTAAGCGAAAATGTCAGTAGATTTTTTTTTTTTTGGGGGGGGGGAAGAAAAAAACAATAAAAACAAAGTTGTAAAAGATATCGGAAATCCTCCCAGGGTGTTTGTAGAGCCATCATTACTCAATAACGTGTGCAAAAATCATGACAATCCTATTAATACTTTTCTCAAAAAATGGAACACAATGACAATAATTTACTTCTGAGTTATTCATATATTGTTTTCTGTAAAACTCTATGGTTACGGCGCGCCAAATCTCAGAGTGTTGCACACATCAACAATTGTTGAGACCCCAGAGGCGACTGAGGTGCCATGAGTCCCTGCACTTGAATGGAGGCGTCAGAGATGTTGCTAGTGTTTTTTGAATGAAACAATCATAAAAATCATAATTTTTGGAGAGAGAGAGAAAAAAACTAATTGCCAACATGTATTTTTTATGAGAAAAAGAACAAAAAATTACATTTAAGGAAAAACATACTTAAAAATATGATAGAAACAAGCGGATTACATCAATATGTTGCCAGAATTATGCATTATTTTTCGGTAGGAAAACAATTTTTTCCATAATTTTTCAATGTTTCTTCCCTACTCACTCATAAAAGGCTGATCCTTACGATCTTGCCAAAGAACTGCGCACACACAGAGATAGTCTTTATCAAAGGCTGTACAACGAAGATGGAACATGCAAAATAGTAGAAAATGTAGACATTGGAATTAAATTTCATCAAGAAATTAGAACATACTTGATCAGCTTTAACACTTCTCCTAATATAGAACAAGAAAATAATAAAATAAAGTCTGTGAAATTTAGGTGCCAAGCCAAGCTTCAAGACTCGTTGAATCAAGTGAACAAGCGGCTCCCTGAGTCAGGTGATATATTTAAAAATCTTTCACTTTTAAATCCTACTAAGCCAAACAGAAAAGGGAAAATTTTCTGATCTGCCATTTTTTACCTAATAGACGATGTTGATGTAGTCGAAGACCAATACAGAAAAATATAGCCTTGTTGCCTGGAATGAAGAAGAAAACTTCAAACAAGATGGAATCCCTAAGTGAGCTTTAGAATTTTGGAAAGCATTATCCAAACACAATAATTTTAAAGAACTGTCGAATTATGCCCTAACATGCCTATCATGCCAGCAAGTAACGCAATAGTTTAACGATTTTTTTCTTATGTAACATCTATCAAAACTAAATACAGAAACAGGATGCAAATTAAACTGCTGGATTCAATTATAAGAATCCGTTCATTCTTAAGTGATAACAATATGTGTTGCCAAAACTTTAAAGGTGCTTCAGAAATGCTACAAATGCACAACAGCAAAACCCTTTACGACTCAACTGCAGAAAAAGAAGAACAAGATATTCAATATCTTGAGGAAGTGCTGTCAATTTAACAGCTGCGTTTCACTGTAAGTATTTTAAGTTTAATTAAAAGTATTTTTGATATGTAATCGAACATATAGGCATAATTTATGCACACTTAATTATTGGTATTCACACAAACCAATCATTTTATATCTTTGGCCATATTTTCTATAAATTTTGGCCATAAGGTGTTGTGTTCATCTGGCAACCCTGCTTCTATGAGTCTACTGCAGTGCTAATGTTGACAGTGACAATGTCAGAAACTTCTTCTAACTTCAAGAAACTTATGACATTGAAAACAAATATATTTGAACTTCATCATTTGCCTTCACGTTACTCCATATATCATGAAAACTAATTAAAAGACCCAGAGTTTCTCTACGACAGAGCAGTTAAAAGGCGAAGAACTTAAGTTAGTTATTAGGAACTTCCCTCTTCACAAACAAGGTGCAGAGTATGTGTAGTAATGTTAAGTGAGCTGTGCGCAAAGCTTATTTTTAATATGGTCTCGAGAATAGTGCCAGCTCTCCATCCTTCCATTACAACTATGGTGATATTGGTGATATAATGTGCTGAAGAAGTTGATACAAACCTTCCATCATCTATTAGGTGAATTGTTCCTCGGTCAGACATTTGCGCAGGATTACCAACCCATGAAAAAAAAATATTTAAGAGAGCTTTAGTCACCTCTGTATCAAAGATGAACTTCAGGGAAACGGCTTCAAGAAAACTTTAACTATGATAAGTGAATATATGTCAATGCACATAGGCGCTCTCTTGGTACCTCGGGAAAAAAGATATTTAGCACATCTTATACGACATTCAACGGTTAGAAACGTCTCAGAACATTTCTGGCCAAAAATTTAAGTCTATCAGTTTAAACCGAGACCGGAAACAGATATGTAATGAGTAAATTTACAGTACTATTCAGATGAGATAGGCAACTCCAGAATAGAGTTGCTTATCTTATCTGAACTACTCCAGAATATGGTTGCCTATCTCATCTGAACTACTCCATAATAGAGTTGCCTATATGACCTGAACTACTATAGAATGGACTGGTCTATCTCACCTGAACCACTTCAGAGTGGAGTGGTCTATCTCACCTGAACCACTTCAGAGTGGAGTGGTCTATCTCACCTGAACCACTTCAGAGTGGAGTGGTCTATCTCACCTGAACCACTTCAGAGTGGAGTGGTCTATCTCACCTGAACCCGAAGTCTTTAAAACAGACAAGCAAGATTGAATCAATATAGCAAAACTTTTTGGATACATTTTTTCTCCGAAATAAATTACTGTTAAAAGCAAGATAATGGCAGTTCCTGAGAGTAGGGTAATTACTTTGAAGGTTCACTATGTCACCCTTCAATAACTCGAAGGATTTAAAGTCCTGGAATACAAAAAGCTTGTGTAGTCTTAACCTTTAGCTGAGCGCGAGAGAAGACTTTAATAGAATCACATGTAATAGACTCACTCAGTTCTGGGACATATATCACAGAAGTGGCTACAATTTCCAAAGTGCTGGTTGCAGGAGTAGTAGTGTTGAAAAGTAGAAACTCATTTGAAGTAATCTAAATTTTGCTAGACTTTGGGGGTGGTAAAGCGAAATTCTTTCCGGTGAGTGACAGGATTTTTTTTTAAATCGCCTTTTTCAGCAAGGTATAGTCACAAGTAACCTCATTAGGCAAAGTAGCATAAACTTTGAAAGGCGTTACCAGAAAAATAGCATATCTTACCTCGTTGCCTAGAATGTTCAGAATTAAGTCTCTGTTTATGCAGCAAAGTATTCTTACCTTTTCTTTTGCTCTATTTTTTATTCTAATCTTTCAGATTCTTTCTTACCCTCCATTTTTTGTCATTCTGATTTTGTTCTTCCCTAGTTGTTTTTTCCTTTTCCTTTTCACTTCTCTTTCTAGCTCTATGACTATCAAATCTTGTTTTCATTAGCGAATCTCTTTCTTTCCTCTTTCTCTTCTCTAAATAACCAATCATACATCTTAGAGACAAAAGAATCCAAGACAGTTTTAGTAAAGCCCATCTAGATTTCTGCCTCCATCCAAAACCTGCACTTTTTCAATCTGTCTAAACAAACACAAACACTCGCAAAAGTTCTCAACAAGGACATAACTGAGGAGAGAAATAACTCAGAAATCATTATTTTTTTTTATTAACACGTCGGCCGTTTCCCACCAAAGCAGGGTGGTCCGACAAAGAAAAACTTTCATCATCATTCACTCCATCACTGTCTTGCCAGAAGCGTGCTTACACTACAGCTATAAAACTGCAACATTAACACCCCTCCTTCAGAGTGCCGGCACTGTACTTCCCATCTCAGAAATCAGTGGATATCAAATAAGGGAGAAGAGCTCCTACGTCTCTGGACCCTATATATACGTACCTCTGTAATCTGCAAATACCTTTGTAACTTGTCATGATTGTGACCATCTGAGTTCATTACCTTTGTAACTTGCTCAGCTATCAAACTTTGAGGTCCAATCCCTGGACCCATTATGTACCTCTGTAATCTTTTGACTACCGCCCACAGGATGGGTATGGGCTGCATAATAAAGATATCAAACTAACACCACAACACAGAATATGGATGACTAGTGTAATGAACACTTGTCAGTGATCAATAATAACCCACTAGGAAATAGAAACACAGAAAATTAATTGGTCTGTATATTTCGATCCCCTTCTGTATCTGCTAAAGAGGATCCCAGAAGGGAATCGAAATATAGAGACAAATTAATCTTGTCTTTTGTATAAACCATACCACGGGCGGGTTCTATCCACGCCCGTGGTATGGTTTGTTTGCAATCGTGACATTACGATTTGTATTCTGTATGTTTGAGCACACAGAATATATTGGTTTCCCCTCGACCATTCACTACTCTTGAACAAACTGAGCTTTCCCCTTGACAGTTCCCTAGATAAAAATAATAAGGCTCGTTGAAGTATAATGTCATAGGATAATCCCGGGTCCCTTGTGTCTAATCCTCTACAACACAAGGTCCCAAAATATGTGAATGCAAAAATAATTTTACTCGCTAATATTCCTTTAAACACCTATTGAGGGTAACGTTGTGTTGTCTTCTTGATTCTGAGGGTAACGTTGTGTTGTCTTCTTGATTCTGAGGGTAACGTTGTGTTGTCTTCTTGATTCTGAGGGTAACGTTGTGTTGTCTTCTTGATTCTGAGGGTAACGTTGTGTTGTCTTCTTGATTCTGAGGGTAACGTTGTGTTGTCTTCTTGATTCTGAGGGTAACGTTGTGTTGTCTTCTTGATTCTGAGGGTAACGTTGTATTCTCTTCTTGATTCTGAGGGTAACGTTGTGTTGTCTTCTTGATTCTGAGGGTAACGTTGTATTCTCTTCTTGATTCTGAGGGTAACGTTGTGTTGTCTTCTTGATTCTGGCAAGGTGTCCTCAATAAGGTCTCCAGTCATGAGGAAGATCCAATTGAAACCCTTTTGGAAAGCTACAATTAATAAAGACAATAACTAAGAATAATGATCTAATGGGGTAAAGTAAAAGATGGAGACACGCAGTTAAAATTTTAACTGCAACATATCAGGAAAAAACTCAAATGAGAAAGATAATCCTAACTGGAGCTAATAAGAAAAATGAAAGAAATAAAGTCATATGTTACCAAAAATTAAATAGAAAATTATGACATACGGTGAACATAGAGTTTTTATTCCCAGGGGTAGGGACTGATCAGCTGTTGATGACGTAGCTGAAATACAGTAGCCAGAGTAAATAATCTGCAAATGATCAGTGATGCGCTGATCACGAATATGAATTGTTTAATCTCTACTATAATTTTTTTAATCACATTTACATCATAGTTTTCAGTCTTTGTCGAGTGTGTTCAGTATAGCTGTTCGCGCCAGTGTCCAGCAAACTGATGGACAGGTTTCCCTGATATCTCTTCTCCATGATGGCTGTGTCTTGGTGAAATCCTTCACCGTGGTCATTAATGTCATCAAGGCTTGACAGGTAACAGTCAGGGTGAGAATTGAAGAAATGAATCTTGAAGAAATGAGTCTTGAGAGACATCCGACATCGCTGTAGATGACAAGCTGTTAATGGCTCTTCTACAATATTTATGTAAACATCACTATGATGACTACCCAAGAAACCTGCCCATGTATTCTTGAATGCCACCCATGCTCTCAACTCAGAATTTTGGAAACTTTCGTCAAAATGAGGATCATTTAGTAACTTTCTAATTTGAGGTCCGATGAAGATACCTTCCTTCAGTTTGGCGTCACTAACATTGGAAAACCTCTTCTTCAGATATGCAAACCTTGTTCATTCTTTGTCCAACGCTTTGACGAAGTTTTTAATGAGACCTTGATTGATGTGTAAAGGAAGAAGAATTATGTCCTTTGCATCGTGTTGAATGTTCTTTACGCCTGCCTCATACGAATCTCAAGTTGGCCTACACGCACAGGAAACAGTATTACTTTATAAATCCAAATTTCAGTCCCAGTAACAAATCTATTACTTTCAGATGACAACAGATTTTTTTCACCCAAAATTCTCATATTCGATCAAAGTGACAAGTTTTTACATTGATTCATATGTTTCTTTCATGTCTTTCAAGACTTGGAAAAGTGTTGCTATTGTGAAGTAATGCTGCCTTCATACTTGTTTTACTGGAATCGATAAACAAAATCTACATTGCAGGATCATGATTTTTACCCAAACCATCGAGAAGTCCATTAACATCACAACAGGAACTTACTGAGGCTTTTCTGAACAGGCTAATTCTTCTGTCTGTGGGGCAATTAATTCCACTGGCTCAATCTTGAACCAAGTAGCTCTGACTGTTCCTATATATAAATTAAGATTGCTCTCAAGATCGTTAAGGTTCCTTTGAACCATTACATGTGGTTCCTGGTTTTTAACTCAAGACATTTCAAATTAAAAATATGAGTTAGCAGTTTTTTCTTCATCCACCAATCAGATTATAGAAGAAAAATCTGAATAATCAAATCTGGATTTGATTTTGATGAAAATCCCGAAATTACTGTGAAAAGAAATGATAATCCTTGCTGTGATTCTTTGGGATTGTAAATGGCAGGTATGACTTCCAGCAAACCTCGCGTATAAGGAGTTGGAACAAGTCACAGCAGTGATGAAGTACAGCTTTTCCTGATCTCTCTTCAAACTAAATATTGAAAATGGGCCGTTTTCACAGGCGTCATGTTTCACTTATTGTTTATCAGAGTAACACTGCCACATATGTAATAAAAAAAATATAACTGTCGTGTAAGCAACCGCAAGGCATTGTAGGCTTATAACTTGACAGTTGAAAATTGCACTTACTCTGAAAGAGAGAAAATATACAGTCGCTTAGTGATAAAACAAATCTCGTAAATCCACAAAAAAATCAAACAAAACCATAATAATATAGTTGAAAAATAATTGGGATGGAGTTGGGGTTCTATAGAACTTTATTGAATGTACGTGTAGGTGCAAAATTTCGTTCAATTATAGAAGAGCGTCTCAAAATTAGTTTGAAATAAGATTTTAAAAGTGAATTGAAACCTTTACTGACCAGTGTAATTTGTCTTTTCAACACAACATACCATACTGCTAGCTTCTCTGAAGTTCTCTATTGGCCAGAATACCTCTGCATAGTCGTGTCAGAGAAAAACCGATCCATGTATGTATGTATATATAGCATCGTACTGCTCCTTTGTAACAAGATGCTAAGTTTACCCTGGCTCGTACCTCAGTGGCAGCGCCATCGGCTCACAACAATCATTCAAAGAACAGGTGGAGGCGTTTAGGCAATTCTCCTTATTCCTGTCGAGCCTAGTACCCAGGTATTAGTTCTGTAGGATGGTAGCTGGAGTTGGATAAAAGATCAGAGCTTATATATTCAAGGGCGTGGAAAAAAAAATCCTGATGTTTCGTAACGTAAGTGCAGAAATATTTTTTGCAAAGCCTAGTAATTTTAGAATTACACTCTTTGTTGTATATTATTAGAAGTCTTGTTATTACCAATAGATGCTGCGGGTCATGCTGGAAACATTACTGTGTCGGGTTGACTCAGATCTTATTTATTGACTGATGATTTATGGGGTTTTCCTATCTCTCTCAAGGGTATGTACACGTAAGGCTGTCTTACAATTCAGTGTATATACACCAAGAGGTATCTTATTTTTCAGTGAATGTACAGTAAAAGGTATTTTAACTTTCAGTTTATGGTTCTTTTATTGTGTCAACATGTAAATGTTTGATTATTTATTTATTCTCCACTAGTCTGGAAGATTCGTAGCTGAGATATAACAGTTGAAAGAATAAATGAAAATCATTTTTCTTAGGATTCATTTTTATGTAATAATATTACCTTTTATTATCATAATAAAAATAATAATAAAATAAATAATAATAATAAAATAAATAATAATAATAATAATAATAATAGTAATAATATAAATAATAATAATAATAATATAAATAATAATAATAATAATAATAATAATAATAATAATATAATTAATAATAATATAAATAATAATATAATTGGGTGGTCATATTACTGATGATATACAATAGTGATAAGTTAATGAATAAGACACATACAACACCTGGGTGTCTTTATTGCAGAAACGTTTCCCATGATCAATAGGCTTCATTAGTCTAATACAGGTAAATGCAGAGCTGAAAGCAGTGAAAGTAGTTTTGACGAGATCAGTCCGTCACCCTAAGTGGAAGGTGGTCAGTCCCTCAAGCCTGAACCAGGAAAGACCTTATATCCTACAGTAGTAGTGAGATGAAGCAGCTGGAGTTGACGTCACAGGTGAGCGTGGCCCACGAACGGAAGCAGGTCATTTAAAACAGTTATTTGCAAAGGTTTTACATAAGATTTTGCATAAGATTCTGTGTCAGACAAGATGATATTGTATAACAACAGTAATATAACATTTGTTTGACACAATATGTCAGTCTGAGGCATTTAGTGAGTGTCACTAAAACAGCGAGTGTTACAGCGTTGGTAGGAGTTACTGAAACTCCCTTCTTCTTGTTAACTGTAGATAGAATAGAAACCCTGTGAGAGATCTTAGAATCACCTTACGAGGAACCATCAATGTACCTTAGATTCGCTGTGTTTTCATTATATATATATATATATATATATATATATATATATATATATATATATATATATATATATATATATATATATATATATATAAAACACACACACAAATGCACCCACGAACAAGTGGTTTTGAAACAACTAACAAGCTGCGACTGGCAGGAGGTCGAACCCATATTATTTTAACTCGACTCGTGAAAAGTCAAAATACACGACTCTCTAACCGGGTTTTATCCCCGCCCCGTCGCAGTTTGTTAATTGCTTAAAAACTACTTGTTCGTAAATGCATTAATATGTGTGCTGCCCACTACTACTGGGTACATGATGTTTGTAGGATTGATGGTTAGAGCGTCGTGGATTTTGACTCGAGTCCCACCTGGCGGGCTAATATAACACGGGTTCGATCCCCGGCCAGGGTATAAACACAGAAGTAAATGATGTTATTCCACAGATAAAATCAGCCTTAACAAACCCTGGGAAGTTAAAGGGCTAAACCTAATAAACTATCTTAGTCTTGGAATATGTTTTTGTCTTCCATTTAAAAATGTTCAACCTCATATCCTTGAACGTAATCTATTACGTAAACGCAAATCCGGCAGGTAAGACACATGGAAGTGAATAACGCTTATCAGGTCAGTAAGTTCCTTTAGGCTTCAGTAATAAATCTTAAAATTATTTCTACGAACTTGGGGGCAAACTTATGTCCGGGGATTCTACAGGAAATTCGAGGTTACTTACGGGGTCTAACTTCAGGTGTCAGGGAGATACTGGAGACATCCTGTTATTATTGACGTAAATGATGTATTACGTCTTGGGAACTGTTGATGAGAAAGTTACCTCGAGAGATTTAGTAGTAACAGATATCACTCTGTCAGACATTATTATTGCCACACAATGTTGAATTTATGTTCAACATTATTTTTGTTGCTATTATTATTATTATTATTATTATTATATAACATATTTATAAAACTATATTGAAAATAATATATTATATTATAAATATATATATATATATATATATATATATATATATATATATATATATATATATATATATATATATATATATATATATATATACATGTATATATATTAGTATGTCGTGCCGATTAGGTAAAACTGGTCAATTAGCAAGAACTCATCTAAAATTAAGTCTTTTCTAAAATTTTCTTATACGTTTAAAGATATATTTTTTTCATTTATGTTAATGTAAGAATTTATAATTTTGTACCAAGAGAAACTTTGAAAACCTACCTAACCTTATTACAACAAGCGCAATTTAATTTAGCCTAACCCAACTAAATATATTTTAGATACGTTAACATTAATTTAATAATAAACAAACACAATGAAATATATTTTTTCGTTATGTTCAGAATGATTTTGGCGAAATTAATGCATACACAAATTTTCACTTGTCTTATATGGCAAGGTGAGCGTTGCTATTTAAGCCAAAATCGCAAGTTTTACCTAATCGGCACGACATATATCATACCGTATATTTTCATTCAAATGTGTTAAGTGCCATTCAAACAATTTATCCTTAAGAAAGTTTATAACTAGTCCTTTAGACTCAAAATTACATTACAAAAGCATTAAAATAATACTACATAAAGGGTGAGTTTGGGGACCATCGTAACTGGGTACTATTTGTTATATATATATATATATATATGTGTGTGTGTGTGTGTGTGTGTGTGTGTGTGTGTGTGTGTGTGTGTGTGTGTGTGTGTGTGTGTGTGTGTACTCACCTAGTTGTGGTTGCAGGGGTCGAGTCATAGCTCCTGGCCCCCCCCCTCTTCACTGGCCGCTACTGGGTCACTCTCCCTGCGCCATGTGCTATATCATACTTCTTCTTAAACCTATGTATGGAACCTGCCTCCACTACATCGCTTCCCAAACTATTCCACTTCCCGACAACTCTGTGACTGAAGAAATACTTCCTAACATCCCTGTGATTCATCTGAGTCTTCAACTTCCAACTGTGTCCCCTTGTTGTTGTGTCCCATCTATTACAAAATAAAAACATTTGTAATAAACGACTGTTTGGGATACTAAGTAAAATATCAGATTTTCAATATTTATTTTATTATATTCATATAAAAACATATACTCTGAATAAAAACATATAATCTTATAATTTGTGTAAAAACATATTTATATACACAAAAATCATAGTACACTAAAATACCAGAAGTAAAATCATATACTCAGTGCTTATCAAGTCGCTGCCATCTTCAAGTGTCACGCAGGACACTACCATACCTCGTCATGATACTCCTTCTCCACCGTGTCCTCAGACACCCTTATCTCTGTCTTATGGCACGCTTACGGGGTTCCACGACACCCGATCTCCCTGTACCATAAGTCTCCATCGCTGTGTCACACGACACCTTCTCTGTGCCACATGGCACGCCCCCTGCATCATGAACCCATTCTCTAGTAAAACCTGTGCAACGCGTCTTGACACACACCAAATACACGACTCTTAACTTGTGTCGTGCCACCGTCACAAACTCTCTGGATACACCACTGAATACCTGACACACAATCTCCGGGTAGTCACAAGACGCCACCATTTAGTGTCACAAGACGCCACAATAACTCGGTGACCCCGGGTCAACACAATCTCAGGTACATAGTCTCAGGTACATAGTCGCAGGTACATCAGTCAGTATGATGAATACGCTAGTAGATTCTGGTGACCAGACTTGCCGCTCTCCTCATTACAGTGTCCTCATCAACTGTACTTGGCCTTGCAAACATCACAAGTACAGAGTTGCTCTCGAGTAACTCAGTCCAGAGAGAATAAAGCTTCCAGTTCTCTCTGCACTGGAGCACTGTAGGCCTGTCACCAGCACCACACTGCGAGAGTCTGCAACTCTCAAGCAGATCTGCCTGGCGAACTCCAGTAGTGTATCAGGGAGCTGGTGAACTCTCCAGTCTCGTTGACACTGTCGGTCTAGCCGGCTCGTCAGTCAAACATCACGTTTGATGACGTCACAGGCCGGCAGGTAAACTACCTAACAGCCGTGTTAGATAGGGGGCCGTAACACCATCTCTGGAACATTCTGTCTCTGTCCACCTTGTCAATTCCTCTCAGTATTTTATATGTCGTTATCATGTCCCCCCTCTCTCTCCTGTCCTCCAATGTCGTCAGGTCGATTTCTCTTAACCTCTCCTCGTAGGACATACCCCTTAGCTCCGGGACTAGTCTTGTTGCAAATCTTTGCACTTTCTCTAGCTTCTTTACGTGCTTGGTTAGGTGTGGGTTCCAAACTGGTGCTGCATACTCCAACATGGGCCTAACGTACACAGTGTACAGGGTCCTGAACGATTCTTTATTAAGATGTCGGAACGCTGTTCTTAGGTTTGCTAGACACCCATATGCTGCCGCAGTTATTTGGTTGATGTGCGCCTCAGGAGATGTGCCTGGTGTTATACTCACCCCAAGATCTTTTTCCTTGACTGAGGTTTGTAGTCTCTGTCCCCCTAGACTGTACTCCGTCTGCAGTCTTCTTTGCCCTTCCCCAATTTTCATGACTTTGCACTTGGTGGGGTTGAACTCCAGGAGCCAATTGCTGGACCAGGCTTGCAGCTTGTCCAGATCCCTTTGTAGTTCTGCCTGGTCCTCGTCCGATTGAATTCTTCTCATCAACTTCACATCATCTGCAAACAGGGACACTTCGGAGTCTATTCCTTCCGTCATGTCGTTCACAAATACCAGAAACAGCACCGGTCCTAGGACTGACCCCTGTGGAACCCCACTCGTCACCGGCGCCCACTCTGACACCTCGCCACGTACATGACTCGCTGCTGTCTTCCTGACAGGTATTCCCTGATCCATTGAAGTGCCTTCCCTGTTATCCCTGCCTGGTCCTCCAGCTTCTGCACTAATCTCTTGTGTGGAACTGTGTCAAACGCCTTCTTACAGTCCAAGAATATGCTATCTACCCACCTCTCTCTCTCTTGTCTTACTGCTGTCACCCTGTCGTAGAACTCCAGTAGGTTTGTGACACAGGATTTCCCGTCCCTGAAACCGTGTTGGCCGTCGTTGATAAGTTCATTCCTTTCTAGGTGCTCCACCACTCTTTTCCTGATAATCTTCTCCATGACCTTGCATACTATACATGTCAGTGACACTGGTCTGTAGTTTAGTGCTACTTGCCTGTCTCCTTTTTTAAAAATTGGGACTACATTTGCTGTCTTCCATACCTCGGGTAGTTGCCCTGTTTCGATAGATGTGTTGAAGATTGTTGTTAGAGGTACACATAGCTCCTCTGCTCCCTTTCTCAGGACCCATGGAGAGATGTTATCCGGCCCCATCGTCTTTGAGGTATCTAGCTCGCTTAACAGCCTCTTCACTTCCTCCTCAGTTGTGTGTATTGTGTCCAGCACCTGATGGTGTACCCTACCTCTCCACCTCTCTGGAGGCCCTTCTATCTCCTCTGTGAACACCTCTTTGAATCTCATGTTGAGCTCCTCACACACTTCGCGGTCATTTCTTGTGACCTTCCCTCTTTCCTTCCTCAGCCTGATCACCTGGTCCTTGACTGTTGTTCTCCTCCAGATGTGGCTGTACAACAGCTTTGGGTCAGATTTGGCTTTCGCTGTTATGTCATTCTCGTATTGTCTTGGGGCCTCCCTTCTTACCTGTGCATATTCATTTCTGGCTCTACGACTGCTCTCCTTATTCTCCTGGGTCCTTTGCCTTCTATACTTCTTCCATTCCCTGGCACACTTGGTTTTGGCTTCCCTGCACCTTTGGGTGAACCATGGGCTCATCCTGGCTTTTTCGCTTTTCCTGTTACCCTTGGGTATAAACCTCTCCTCAGCTTCCTTGCAAATTGTTGTCATATATTCCATCATCTCGTTTACCGACTTCCCTGCCAGCTCTTTGTCGCACTGAACTCCGTGCAGGAAGTTCTTCATGCCCACGTAGTCGCCTTTCTTGTAGATTGGCTTCATTCGTGCAGCCCTTCCTGCTTCCCCCTCCACTTGTAACTCTACTATGTATTCGAAGCTGTGTGTGTGTGTGTGTATGTCGTGCCGTATAGGTAAAACTGGTCAATTAGCAAGAACTCATTTAAAATTAAGGCCTTTCTGAAATTTTCTCTTATACGTTTAAAGATATAGTTTTTTTAATTTATGTTAATGAAAATATTATAATTATGTACCAAAAGAACCTTAGAAAACTTACCTAACCTTATTATAAGAAGCGCAATTTAATTTAGCCTAATCCAACTAAATATATTTTAGATAAGTTTACAATAATTTAACAATAAACAAATACAATGAAATATAGTTTTACCTATTTGGTACGACGTATTTATATATATATATATATATATATATATATATATATATATATATATATATATATATATATATATATATAGGAGGTACTACCTCTAGAACTTTACTGGGGACCCTCGTCCTCAGAGAAGACAATAAAAGTACCTCAGGCAAAACTCAAGGTTCTCCCCGGAACATGAATACATTGGTACAATATATCAAAGATTATGAATCTCCTCCAGCTCCTACGAAGCCGGACATAAGCCCAGTATGCAGCATGCATTTCTCCTCTGGATGGCCACGCTGAGACGCTGGAACATGAAAGTGGCTGCCCTTGGATCCCAGATGGTGTCGATGAGTCTGGAACCCAGTTCTTTTAGGAAACGTGTTGCATTTTTTCCCCATGATCCCAAGGTCCCTGATCCCACTGGGACAAATTGATACTATTGGCTTATGTCCCTGTACTTGGCGATCTTGTACTCCTCCCTGTGATCAGCAGCTCCTCCCTGTCGCCCGACACTGTGATGCATGTAGGTGTCAGCCAGCGTCGGCACACAGGTATAGTCCCATGCTAAGAGCTTGCCATTCTTCCAAGGATAGACGGTGATCCCTTCAGGGTGGTTTCCTGGGTTGTGGGTATTATTAGCTGCTAGTGATCGGGGCTCTATCTCGGCTAGGCATCCAGCTATAGCAAGGGTTCTATTTATGATGTCGTTGTCTCCATTGTGTCTTGCATGCCAGCCCTTGGTTTTGGAACAGTTAAGACCATGTAGATTATATTGGTCGGCTGCGCACCGCCGCAAATACACGTATATTCTGTGTGAATTGGGGCAGCAAGGCGGAGAGCCACTGCAATACGGAGGGTCTTAGAGTCGAGGCGTCTTCCCATTGCCGAAATGGGAACTGTTTGGAGGAAGTCCCGGGAGTGAAGTGCACTCACAGCTTGGAGACGGGCAGTCTCCCTGTCTGATGTTACAGCCCTATGCATGTTGGCAAGCACCTTTTCAGCGGTGGGGCCATCCCAACTCACTGTGTACTCCACTTGTCACTCACAACACTACCAATATATTTACATTTCGCTGTCCAGATATTAACATTTCTTTCCCTATTTTGTGGAGAAACTCCTAGCTATAGGTAACACTAAAAATGATCGAGACTGAAGCCTAATGGCTGCAATTTTTCCTACTTTTTGTTTTCTCACTGTATTTCTTTTCCTGTTCACTCACTAATCTAACCCGTGTTTACACTTATCTCTCTGATTTGGGGGTGAAACCTTATTGTGTTGATACTGAAGTATTTATGATGCACTTGTGGCAACACCAGGTGACTGGCACTAGGCCTGGCTGGCACCTCGCTGCTTCCAGCCAATACCAGCACTTACAGTCTCGCTTATGAAATTGTGGTCCTCACCGTGTGTGTGTACTCACATCATCTAGTTGTACTCACCTAGTTGTGCTTGCCGGGGTCGATTCACAGCTCTTGGCCCCGCCTCTTCACTGGCCGCTACTAGGTGTGTGTGTGTGTGTGTGTGTGTGTGTGTGAACTCACCTATTTGTACTCACCTATTTGTGGTTGCAGGGGTCGATTCATAGCTCCTGGCCCCGCCTCTTCACTGATTGCTACTAGGTCCTCTCTCTCCCTGCTCCATGAGCTTTATCAAACCTAGTCTTAAAACTATGTATGGTTCCTGCCTCCACTATGTCGCTTTCCAAGCTATTCCACTTCCTGACAACTCTATGACTGAAGAAATACTTCCTAACATCCCTTTGACTCATAGGAGTCTTCAACTTCCAATTGTGACCCCTTGTTTCTGTGTCCCCTCTCTGGAACATCTTGTCTCTGTCCACCTTATCTATTCCTCGCAGTATTTTATATGTCGTTATCATGTCTCCCTAACCCTCCTGTCCTCTAGTGTCGTCAGGCCGATTTCCTTAACCTTTCTTCGTAGGACAATCCCCTTAGCTCTGGGACTAGTCTTGTTGCAAACCTTTGCACTTTCTCTAATTTCTTGACGTGCTTGACCAGGTGTGGGTTCCAAACTGGTGCTGCATACTCCAGTATGGGCCTGACGTATATGGTATACAGAGTCTTGAATGATTCCTTGGTGAGGTATTGGAACGCTATTCTTAGGTTTGCCAGCCGCCCGTATGCTGCAGCAGTTATCTGATTGATGTGTGCCTCAGGAGATGTGCTCGGTATTATACTCACCCCAAGATCTTTTTCTTTGAGTGAGGTTTGCAGTCTTTGGCCACCTAGACTATACTCTGTCTGCGGTCTTCTTTGCCCTTCCCCGATATTCATGACTTTACATTTGGCAGGGTTAAATTCAAGGAGCCAGTTACTGGACCAGGCTTGCAGCCTGTGTGTGTGTGTGTGTGTGTGTGTGTGTGTGAGTGTGTGTGTGCGTGCGTGTGTGTGTGTGTAATGTTGATAATTTAAGCACACGTTTTAGTCTAGCGCTGACTCCTTTGTCAGCATGTTAGTCATCTGAACCCTCTGTGTCATCTCTGTCTGAGAAATTATGTGTATGAAGTTTACAGGCACAGACCTGAATTATTACACACAATTTTTTTTTTGGGGGCACAACTAAAACAGACATAACACTTACTGATATTAGTTGTACTTCGGAGATAGGTGGGATTTTTGAGACACTGGGTCGCAACGGAATCCCTCTTTCGATACCCACCCACTCATACCACACCCACATAAGCTGGACCTTTAAATAGTTATGAATTATTAAATTTAAACCAGTAACAGTGGTAAATTATGTTTGGGGACTGTATATGGAGTATTAATGACCTGACTTTACTAATTAGTGGTATGGTCCACAAAATATACACATGAGAATGTACTTAGAGAATGTACATAAATTACATATATCAATTTTTATATCAAACAATTAACTAATTACAAATACAGATAATTAACACACCCCATATATTACTTGAGTCCAACATCCCAACGCTTCCCTAACAGACAGATATAGTAGAGGTTGGCCAACATAGCAATCTACTGTAGTGAACACAGAAGCTGACATACATGACGTGTGCCACATTTCCAGACGCCGCCGCGTCTCTTTATATCCCACTTATTAACTTTATTGTTGAGTCACTCTTGAATTTCACAATTACAGGATCCCACAATGTTTACTTATTTCATAGTCCACCATTCACGCTGATACACTCCTTATCAAGGTGAGTAAACCAGATTTTTTTTTCTATTACACTTTTTAATTGTTTTATTCTACGCCATATTTCGAGGCCATTCCCAACCTGTGTGTTGGTTCTCTCGTGGCTAGAGAATTTTCTAAAAGTCACACCAACACTACACTTTTCAAACAAGATTACCTTATTCAATATTTACAAACTAATTTCATGAAAATTTGAAAAAAAAAATCCACACAATCCTCTGAGTCACTGGAGCTGCTGGCTCTGACTCACTGGAGCTACTAGCTCTGACTCACTGGAGCTGCTGGCTCTGACTCACTGGAGCTACTAGCTCTGACTCACTGGAGCTGCTGGCTCTGACTCACTGGAGCTACTAGCTCTGACTCACTGGAGCTGCTAGCTCTGACTCACTGGAGCTGCTGGTTCTGACTCTCTGGAGCTGCTAGCTCTGACTCACTGGAGCTGCTAGCTCTCACTGGAGCTGCTGGCTCTGACTCACTGGAGCTACTAGCTCTGACTCACTGGAGCTGCTGGTTCCGACTCTCTGGAGCTACTAGCTCTGACTCACTGGAGCTGCTAGCTCTCACTGGAGCTGCTGGCTCTGACTCACTGGAGCTACTAGCTCTGACTCACTGGAGCTGCTGGTTCTGACTCTCTGGAGCTGTTAGCTCTGACTCACTGGAGCTGCTAGCTCTCACTGGAGCTGCTGGCTCTGACTCACTGGAGCTACTAGCTCTGACTCACTGGAGCTGCTGGTTCTGACTCTCTGGAGCTGCTAGCTCTGACTCACAGGAGCTGCTGGTTCTGACTCTCTAGAGCTGCTAGCTCTGACTCACTGGAGCTGCTAGCTCTCACTGGAGCTGCTGGCTCTGACTCACTGGAGCTACTAGCTCTGACTCACTGGAGCTGCTGGCTCTGACTCACTGGAGCTGCTGGTTCTGACTCACTGGAGCTGCTGGTTCTGACTCACTGGAGCTGCAGTCTATCCTTCAGAGATAAGAATGTTTCCTTCACTGTTGTAACCCCCTCACCATTATCCCCACTTATCCATGTAATACTCTGCTAATTGACCCAATGTTGTTATGTCTCCTAGTATGTATACTTAGGAGTTGCTTAAGTGGGAAGATTAACTGAGTAATTCTATAGAGTTGTCATTCTTTGTCTATGTCAAAGTGGGAGAATATTTAGTTATTGTCAGGTTATTATGAAATTGTTAAATATTTTGATTGGGAACATTTTGATTACAACATCCTCATCGTACTTTATTTACTGCTAGAGTTCAGTAAACTAAAGTATTTTGTAAATACACTTCAAATTTCCTTATTTTAGTGGCTTAATGATATATGATATTGGCTCAATAATAGAGCCACTTACATACTTCCCGGTTACATACACATAAGAACATAAGAAAGAAGGAACACTGGCCCATGCGAGGCAGGTCCAATTCTCCCACCGGCTTAAACCAATGCATTAACCTAGTCAGGTCAGTCACATTCTCTTAAGGAAGGAGCACGGCATCTGACCTAGTAGCACAAGCTAGTCAGGACCAACTCACACCCACCCGCACCCACTCATATATTTATCTAGCCGACCACCTGGAGTTAACACTCTCCAGGTAAACTCCAGGTAGTCAGGTCACTTCCACTTAAGGAATTAGTATGGCATCTGATCTAGTAGCACAAGCTAGTCAGGTCCAACTCACACCCACCCACACCCACTCATGTATTTATCTAACCTATTTTTAAAACTACACAACGTCTTAGCTTCTATGACGGTACTCGGGAGTTTGTTCCACTCATCCACAACTCTATTACCAAACCAGTGCTTTCCTATATCCTTCCTGAATCTGAACTTTTCCAACTTGAAACCATTGCTGCGAGTCCTGTCTTGGCTGGATATTTTCAGCACGCTATTTACATCCCCTTTATTTATTCCTGTTTTCCATTTATACACCTCAATCATATCCCCCCTAATTCTACGCCTTTCTAGAGAGTGCAGATTCAGGGTCCTCAGTCTATCCTCATAGGGAGGATTTCTGATACATGGGATCAACTTGTCATCCTCCTATGTACGTTTTCCAGTGCATTTATATCCATTCTATAATACGGTGACCAGAACTGTGCAGCATAATCTAAATGAAGCCTAACCAAAGATATATAGAGTTGAAGAACAACCTGAGGACTTCTATTATTTATACTTCTTGATATGAAGCCAAGGATTCTGTTAGCTTTATTGCGAACACTTATGCACTGTTGTCTTGTAACAGCCAAGCTGACCACATCATCAGCAACACACAATAACATTTATCGAGACAAGCATATTTACGTAGAAATTTATTCTCTATGAAGATTAACAAAGTATGTAACAGCCAAGCTGACCACAAACACCGATGAAGCTAAACGTATAGTATGAAATTCAGTCTTAGGTTCATTTTCGTGAAGATGTGTCCGTAACTGTTCTCTTATTCCTTCAAGATGAATGACTTGGTGCTAGAAATTCTTGGCAAATATTTGACAGTTAATTTCCATAGACATATCTTCGTAAACGACTATAAATTCGATGGACCCAAACGGTATGGCCTCATGATTAAACTTCGCCTTAACACACGCCAGACAGTCATGAGGGATTCAAGTTCTCGGCTGGCACGACGAGTGTCAGGTGTGTGTTGAGGCGACGTTTAATCATGAGGCCATACCCTTGGGTCCATCATATTGAAACACCCTGTACATTGAAGTGCAATCTACTACTTTAACAGTATTAATATAATATAATATCTTTATTTCTACAAGTACATGTACATGGTATACAGGCCTAGCTGACATCAGTGACATACTACTGTATAGAAAGCCACTTGTTATGCTGAGCATTTCTGGCAAATTAGGTCAGTTTTGTCGCAGGATGCGACCCACACCAGTCGACTAACACCCAGGTACCCATTTTATACTGATGGGTAAACAGGGACAGCAGGTGTCTTATGAAAACACGTCCCTAATGTTTTCCAGCCGTACCGGAGATTCGAACTCCGGACCTCAGAATGAGTGCGCTGAGTGCGCTACCGATCGAGCTACGGGACACCTATTAGGGTAAAAGCTTTTATAATCTTCATCATCTCATCACC
The DNA here is from genome assembly GCA_009830355.1 of Cherax destructor. Classification (NCBI taxonomy): domain Eukaryota; kingdom Metazoa; phylum Arthropoda; class Malacostraca; order Decapoda; family Parastacidae; genus Cherax; species Cherax destructor. The sequence goes on from WNWK01004897.1 coordinate 75,570, forward strand.
TGTAGTGTTACCGTCCATAGAATTCTCGAGATACATAGTAAACTACCACAGCTTCTAGGGCAAAATTTACGCAAACTCTTGTCCCTTGTAACACATATTGCCCCACTGTATTTTTATTGTAACTAAGTAACTTGCTGTATCTTCAATCACTCCACAAAACTGAAGATCAATGAATAATTTTAAAGAAATATGTAATAGTTTTTTTAACTGACCATTTGTTTATTAGCTACCTTTTTTATTGTACTTATGACCGTAGTTAACCACGTAAGAAATCCTACTTTAATAGTCTGTGTTTAGATCTTAACTAATATTTAAGAATTAGGAAGAGTTTGCCTGAAATGCATTGTATAATTAGTGGGTTTCTTTTGTGTCTATCAATGTTTTATTACATATAAACTACATAATTTGTTCATCATAAAGAAATAAAAATTTGTAATGGCAATTGTTATGGACAGGAAAAATACTGTTTTGCTGAGGACAATTATGTAAACAGCGGAATTTGTCCATTGTTTCTATTCTACATTTCTGAAGTCCATTTATAAGAGGTCCTCTATATATAGGGTTTACTTATTTATATAAAGAATATATTATGTAATTTTAGATTTGTGTGATACGTCAGCATGTTACTTAGCTTCATCTTTAATTAGATTATTTATTAAATTACTTAATACCTTCAATATAGTATAAAATAAATATTATCATTTACCAACGGTGCCCCGTCGCCTAAAGCTCTCGCTTAACACAGCGACGAGGGTCTGCGTTCGATTCCCAGCGAGGGTAGCAACATTGGGCGTGTTTCTTTTCACCGGTTGTCTATGTTCACCCATCAGTAGAATGGGAACCTGGGAGTTAGTCGACTGGTGTGGGTCGCATCCTGGGACAAGGACCTAATTTGCCCGAAATGCTCAGCATATCAACTGACTTTCTATATAGTAGTATGTCATTGATGTCAGCTAGGACTGTATACCTTGTACATGTACTTGTAGTAAATAAAAATATTATTATTATATTATTTGTGTCTCATTGTCTGGTAATTACAAGTTAGTTTTAAGGCTGCCTGAAAGCCTTAGCATAACAAGCGACTTTCTATAAATTAGTTTACAAACAACTCTTTATAGAAATAAAGTTATTTTGATTTGTACGAAGAGGATCACCGCTGTGACGTGAGTGTGGGTGAGGCAGGTCTCACCACCACCACCACCACCACCACCATAACCATCACCACCAACACAACCACCACCACCATCACCACCACCACCACAACCATCACCACCACAACCACAAGCACCACCACGACCATCAGCACCACCACTACCATCACCAACAACAACAACAACGCAATCACCACCATCAGCACCAGCACAACCACCACCACTAGCATAACCACCTCCACCACCCCATTAACACAACCACCACCCTCACCACCGCCGCCGCCGCCGCCGCCACCACCACCACAACCTCCACCACCACAACCACCACAACCACCATCACCACAATCACCACAACCACCACAACCGCCACCACCCCAACCAACTACCACCAACACAACCACCACCAGCAAACCACCACCACATCCACCACCACAACAACCTCCACCACCACAACCACCATCACCACAACCACTACCACCACCACCACAACCACCACCACCACAACCGCCACCACCCCAACCAACTACCACCAACACAACCACCACCAGCAAAACCACCACCACATCCACCACCACCACCACCAAAACCACCAACACCACCATCCACCACCACCACCACATCCACCACCGCCACATCCACCACCACCACCACCATCCACCACCACCACAAACACCACTACCACCACCACTACCACCACCACCACCACCACCACCACCACAACCACCAACACCACCACCACCACAACCACCACAACCACCACCACCAATACCACTACCACCACCACCACCACCACTGATACCCCAACAACACCACCACCACCACTACCACCACCACCACCACCACCATCACCACCGCCACCACCACGTCTTCATACCTGTTATGCCTTGACGTCAAATTCTTGTTTCCTAGTGACGTCACACTTTCGCCGTAATGTCAGACGTCTCCCTGTGATAAAAGAATATTTCCCCATGGTGGCAGACTTTTTCCTTGTGATGACATTATTTCCCGTGACGCCACCGATTTCCCTGTGACGAAACTATTTCCAAGTGATGACACATTTTCCTTGCGATAAGACATATTTTTCTTGCGATAACACACATTTTTCTTGCGATAACATATTTTCCTTGCGATAACACTATTCCTTTGTTGGCATATTTTTTACCCTTGTACTTGCCCATTATTTTCCTGGGGAAGCACACGTTATCTTGGAGATATCACACTTTCCCAGTGAGATAACACGTTTTTTCTGTGGTGTCCCGTGGCCTGGTAGGCAACTCTCTTGCCTTACACACTGAGTGTCCATGATTTGAGCCCGGCCGGGTGGAAACACTGAGCGTGTTTACTTACACCTACTGTCCTCATTAACCTACCAAGTATGTAGGTACCTGGGTGCTAGGTGACTGGTGGCATCCTGGGGGACAAGATTGAAGGACCACAATGGAAATAAGACAGACAGTCCTCGATGGCGTACTGACTTTCTTGGGTTATCCTGGGTGCTAACCCTCCGGAGTTAAAAATATGAACAAAATGAAATCTTATCTTCCATGGGACGTCATTTTCCATGCGGTCTCATAAGATTTCCTTATGGCATATCACTTTTTTTGCCCGTGATGACACATTTTCCCATGTGACGGAAAAAAATTCTCATAACAGCTCACCTTTTCTTTGTGATTGCAAATTATTTCCCTGTGGCGTCATTCTTTTTCCTCGTGGAGTAAGTTTTTCCCCTTTTGACGTCACCATTTCTGGGCGTAACGTCACATATTTCCAGCGTAATGTTTCACTGTTTTCCTTTGTAGACCATTTTTTACCCGTTGACAGTGCGCCTTTGTATGTGACATGACGCGTAACATGTAACAACACACTTCTTACCCCTTGTGACGAGTCACTGTTTATCCGTGACATCACGCTTGTCGCTTGTGACATTTTTTTTGCTGTTACAACACACATGTTCCCTGTGTCGTCTTCACCACACACATGGTGTCATAAGTCATAGACTAAGTCAGTAATTAGGACAAGACACCATTGTCTCAGTGTCAGTTATTTTTGATAGATAAGTCAAATCTTAAAGATTAGATAATGGAGGTCGTGTTTGTCTTAGACCTTCATCTGGGAATAAGTTCACAATTTTCTTTAGAGTTTCAACATTATTTGGAAGGTGAGAAAGCCCTTTACATGTCCTTATAAAAATAATAATGTCTAGTTTGGGGTCTTATGTATATCTTTCTCTTATACATCAATGGACTTTCTCTTAGTGGCCACAAAGAAAAAAAATCATAACCAAAATCCGCTATCAAGAGGAATAAATACTGGAGGACCCGCACATACAGCACCTCTTCGGTGTTCCACGTTTTCGTTGCTTTCAACTGAGAAATTGTTCCACCCTCAGGCAATTTTAGCAGGCGGGTGGAACATAATGAATAATGTTTCAATTTGAAGATAACGAGAACATGGCAAACTGGTGCTGTATATGCGGGGCCTTCCTGTAATTCAGGTTAATCTCAATGTTTACACTGTCAGGGAACAGAATACTTCTCAGCATTAAAAGTCTAAATTTATTTTTCCAAACAACTAAGATGACTGCAGTGATCTGCTTTACGAAAAAGTTTGTTTATCTTAACAAATTCACTCAGGACAAATTTCATAAAAGAAATAAAAATCCAAGTTATGGTCACAATACATTTCATGAGGTTCCATATATTTCAGATGCCATCTGAAAACGAGTTTTCAAAGAACTCTACTGATGAATAATTCTCTAAACACTAGTACCAAAAAATAAGTTCATCTGTTGAAATGGCATGTATATTCATGTCCTAATATCAGAAACCAAAATGTTGTAAGTAGCGTAGGCCATTATTTAATTGCCGTTTCGCTACTTGTAGCCCAGTCTGGCAACAATGTGTATCTGTCTGACAACAATGTGTATCTGTCTGACAACAATGTGTATCTGTCTGACAACAATGTGTATCTGTCTGACAACAATGTGTATCTGTCTGACAACAATGTGTATCTGTCTGGCAACAATGTGTATCTGTCTGACAACAATGTGTATCTGTCTGACAACAATGTGTATCTGTCTGACAACAATGTGTATCCGTCTGACAACAATGTGTATCCGTCTGACAACAATGTGTATCTGTCTGGCAACAATGTGTATCTGTCTGACAACAATGTGTATCTGCCTGGCAACAATGTGTATCTGTCTGGCAACAATGTGTATCTGTCTGACAACAATGTGTATCTGACTGACAACAATGTGTATCTGTCTGACAACAATGTGTATCTGTCTGGCAACAATGTGTATCTGTCTGACAACAATGTGTATATGTCTGACAACAATGTGTATCTGTCTGACAACAATGTGTATCTGTCTGACAACAATGTGTATCTGACTGACAACAATGTGTATCTGTCTCTTTGCTATTATGCCAGCCTGTTTTCCGCCCACTATGAGGCTGAAGAAATACTGACAGCCTACGACTCATCTGTGCTGCTAACTTGCAACTGTTCCCTTGTGTACCTGTTTCCCGCTTCTTGAACAGCCTATCCCTGTCCCCCCTATTAATTCCTCCGAGTATTTTTGTATCTCATTATCATGTCTCCTCTGGTCCTTGTGTCCTCTATCATCAGGTTTATATCCTTTAGTCTTTCCTCTTAGTTGATTCCTGTTTCCTCTGGTACTATGCTACAAAACTACCGCACCTTTACAAGTTCCTTGACATGTTTCATCAGGTGTGGGTTAAATGCTGATGCTACTTGCTCAAAAAGGGTCATGACATATGTGGTACATAGTGTTATGAAAGTCTCTTTGTTTAAACTCCTGAAAGCCGATCTTAAATTTGCCAGAAATGCACTTGTTGCAAATGTTATTCTACTGATACGCACCTTCGATGATATACTTGGTATTATGCTCACCCAATGATCCTCTTGCTCAGTTAGTGAGGTCCCCAGCATTTCTCCCTGAAGCATATCCTCAGTTCCTGATCTTCTTTAAACTGCATTTCTCATAATTTTGTGTTACGTTGGTCTAAGGTCCTTCTCACTATATGATCTGGTCTAGGATGTTCCTCCATTATTAATTTGTTAATCTCCTCCATTACTTTACATAGTATTCATACCTAGTTCTTAATTGTCGTCTTCCTTCCGATGGTTCGTAGTTTACTTTTGATGTTATGTTGTCAAATTTTCGCTCGGCCTCTGTTCTCCTCACTCGTTAATATTTATTTCTGGCTATTTTGCTCGCTTCTGTGTTTTCTGTTGTTCTTTGCTTTCAACATTATAATTTCCATTCTCTTGCTCCTTTGTCTTTTCTCTCTCTGCATCCCTGAGTGAACTATCATAGTTCTCTGTTCATATTATTACTTCTTTTATTTCTAGTTACGAATTTCTTCTCTGCTTCCTGGCACGTTCAATCAAACTGTTACATCATGCCAGTCGTTGCCTTAGCTTTCAGCTCCTCTTCCCACTATACTGCATTCAAGATTTCTTTCATTCCCGCGTAGTCTTATAAATGTAACGACTACTGAAAGGCAAAGATGAACTAATTAAAAAAATTCTTGACCATCAATCCATCTTTACCATATATGTATGGATTAATAGAAACAAACAAACCAGGTAATCCAGCCAGACCCATAATTAGCTCCATAGGTCCTAAGAAAATAGATACGAACCATTTCCTTGTTGAGTTAAATAGTCTAGACCATTCCATAAATTTTACTGTTGAGTTTGAAAAAATAGCTCATTAACTTTATTAAGGGGAACGTTGATTTTAAATTCAAAATACACAGAAAACCAACAAATAACTGTTCTTATGTGCACTATTATACTTCACATCATGATAGAGTTAAACTTTCTGTATTTTATCTGTGTATTTGAGAGCTTTGAGTATTTGCAGCCCAAAGTTTATAGATGAATAAATATTAAAGATGATCTAAAATATCCAAAATACTTAATTGATAAATCTTTTAAAATTGCTAGAAATACACTTTATAATTCAGAGAAGAACAAACAATCATATTCAACCAAGAATACGTTGGTTCTTCATTAAATGAAAACCTTCTTGATAAAGCTTCTCTAATTAAGAATTTTGAAATCAAAGTTGGATTTAAAAATACTGCTACAGTAAAAAAAAAACTTCAGATTAAAAGTTCCCTGTAAAAAATAAAACAAAGTTTATGGTCAAACTGGGAAAAGCCTTTAAGATTACAACAACATAAATATAGCATTAGAACTGGGCGAGTCTAATGCTCTGTTTATTCATGCGAGAGATTTTAACCATCCAATTAATTTTCTAAAGGCCAAGAAAGTTGTATTAAGCAGGTCTATGGTTGGGAAAAATATAATTGAATCAAGCTTCATCAAAAATTAGTTTTCACTTTAATATAAAACTGAACATCCTGGTACGCTGTCGTGAACGTCGATTTATTATATAACATTCTGCTAAGTCCGTCGCGAACGTCATACATGATGTTAGGTCTACCGTGACCGGCGACACAATGCATAACCCACCCAGCTTCTTCTCCATACAGGTATCGTAATGTTACAGGTACTCCAGGTGGTGTGCTGCAATCACAGACTGCAACCTGAGTGATTTAACATCAGTAGTGAGGAAGTAGTCATGGGGGTTCATTTAGGTATGGGTGCACATGTGTGATTATCCTAGGATAGCCCTAAAAAAGAGGCAGAGTGACCTATTGAGACCTTAACCCGTTTAGGTACAGCGGCACAAGGTACACATAGTTGTTTGCAACATGGTGATTGCAACTAGTTTAGTGGTTTACTGAATTAGCAATATAATAATGATAATGATAATTAAAATGATAATAGTGGCGTTAAAAGAAAAAAATCAGGAATTGTCTAGTTATTATAAGAAAGAAAAGCCTGACTACGAGAGATCATAGAGACATATTGACGCTGAGAGTATTTCCTGAATATTCTAAAAAGTTCTGGGACATAGGGTATTACCTGTTGACAAAATGAGGGCATTTATTCCTTCATTTTCATTAGTTAGAAGATTGTACACAATCTGTATGTGGATGATCCATTATTGTAGTGTAACTTCTTAGGTCACATGACCTGTTCCCAGCGGTTAGAAGCTTAGGGCTGTCTATTAACTATCTCCTAGTTACTCTATCTTATGCTATCTGCAAACTGTGGAACCTACCCCTCCGGACCCCATATGGGGGAGGGAATAGGGGGACCGGGGGTGGTTGGCATTCGGTCGGGCCTCCCCTCCCTCATTCAGAGTGATCCCACGTTACTATACTTTGAAAAAACTTAACCTCATTTTCACCTGTTGTTGCCCTTGCAACATTGCACAGCTCCGATGACGCACTGAGAAGTGTGAAAGTACTTGAGCTTAAGATTTCCACCCACCGTGGCTTGTCTAGCCACGGGGATATATATATATATATATATACGTATATATATATATATATATATATATATATATATATATATATATATATATATATATATATATATATATATATATATATATATATATATATATATATATATATGCAGATGATTTGGCCCGCCTCATGGTAAGCGAAAGACACATGACGCTCTAGTCCACGGGACCACACAATCCTCATAAATTAAGCACCCAGCCAAGCTAGGTGTTGTACTCGTTATCCGAGGACATACAGTGGTGTGGATGCCTCTCAGCTAATTTCATTCTACTCCGTTTGGTGTACTAGTCCAACGAGCAGTTTTTTTATAATATTGTACCCACGAACGAGTGGTATTGATCAATAACAACACTGCGACTAGCCAAGGAGTCGAACCCATACCTTATTCGGCAAGAAGAGCATTGCTATTTAAGCAAAAATTCCAAGTTTTACCTATTCGGCACGACATATTATATATATATATATATAATATATATATATATATATATATATATATATATATATATACATACTTCCTGTTTCAGAGACTCAGTGTTGCAATCCAGAGGAGAAATGCCTGCAGCATTCAGGGCACACGGCCCACCGCCGGGGAGCTGGACGAAGTATGCATTCGAGATGTAGCTCTGAGATGTTATCTATGTTGTTCTACTCCCTATTGTATTTTTGTCAATGTATTTTGTAAGTCTACATAGAATATAGTATATATATATATATATATATATATATATATATATATATATATATATATATATATATATTATATTATTTATTTATTTATTAACACATGGGCCGATTCCCACCAAGGCAGGGTGACCCGAAAAAGAAAAACTTTCATCATCATTCACTCCATCACTGTCTTCCCAGAGGGGTGCTTTACACTACAGTTATAAAACTGCAACATTAACACCCCTCCTTCAGAGTGCAGACACTGTACTTCCCATCTCCAGGACTCAAGTCCGGCCTGCCGGTTTCCCTGAATCCCTTCATAAATGTTACTTTGCTCACACTCCAACAGCACGTCAAGTATTAAAAACCATTTGTCTCCATTCACTCCTATCAAATACGCTCATGCATGCTTGCTGGAAGTTCAATCCCCTCGCACACAAAACCTCCTTTACCCCCTCCCTCCAACCTTTCCTAGGCCGACCCCTACCCCGCCTTCCCTCCACTACAGATTTATGCACTCTCGAGGTCATTCTGTTTCGTTCCATTCTCGTTACATGTCCAAACCACCTCAACAACCCCTCCTCAGCTCTCTGGATAATAGTTTTGGTAATCCCACATCTCCTCCTAATTTCCAAACTCCGAATTCTCTGCATTATATTCACACCACACATTGACCTCAGACATGACATCTCCACTGCCTCCAGCCTTCTCCTCGTTGCAACATTCAGCACCCATGCTTCACACCCATATAAGAGTGTTGGTATAATTATACACTCATACATTCCCCTCTTTACTTCCATGGACAAAGTTCTTTGTCTCCACAGACTCTGAAGTGCACCACTCACCCTTTTCCCCTCATCAATTCTATGATTCACCTCACCCTTCATAGACCTATCTTCTGACATGTCCACTCCTAAATATCTGAATACATTCACCTCCTCCATACTCTCTCCCTCCAATCTGATATCCAATCCTTCGTCACCTAATCTTTTTGTTATCCTCATCACCTTACTCTTTCCTATATTCACTTTCAATTTTCTTCTTTTACATACCTTACCAAATTCATCCACCAACCTCTGTATTTGATTCTTTGTCTTTTAACCCCACACCTCATGTTAAGACCCTCGCATTCACTTCTCTTACAACCCCATCTATAAATATATTGAACAACCACGGTGACATCACACATCCTTGTCTAAGGCCTACTTTTACTGGGAAATAATCTTCCTCTCTCCTACACACTCTAACCTGAGCCTCACTATCCTCATTAAAACTCTTCACTGCTTTCAATAACCTACCTCCAATTCCATACACCTGCAATATCTGCCACATTGCCCCCCTATCCACCCTATCAAACGCCTTTTCCAAATCCATAAATGCCACAAAAACCTCTTTACCCTTATCTAAATACTGTTCACCTATATGTTTCACTATAAACACTTGGTCTACACACACCCTACCTTCCCTGCTATCCTGATCTCCGTCTTACTCTTAATTCTTTCAATAATAACTCTACCATACATTTTACCAGGTACACTCAACAGACTTATTCCCCTATAATTTTTGCACTCGCTTTTGTTCCCTTTGCCTTTATACAAAGGAACAATACATGCTCTCTGCCAGTCCCTAGGTACCTTACCCTCTTCCATACATTTATTAAGTAATAGCACCAACCACTCCAAAACTATATCACCGCCTGCTTTTAACATTTCTATCTTTATCCCATCAATCCCAGCTGCCTTATCCCCTTTCATTCTACCTACTGTCTCGCGAACTTCCCCCACACTCACAACTGGCTCTTCCACACTCCAACAAGATGTTATTCCTCATTGCCTTATACACGCAATCACAGGTTCCCTATCTTCATCAACATATATATATAGGGAGGTACCACCTCTAGAACTTTACTGGGGACCCTCATCCTCAGAGAAGACAATAAACGTACCTCAGGGAAAACTCAAGGTTCTCCCCAGAGCTGTTTGAATATTTTCTTCTCGTACCACCCCCTATATATATTATATATGTATATTAATAGACAGAACACATTGACAGAAAACTCAAACATGAACATGAATACATTGGTACAATATATCAAAGATTATGAATCTCCTCCAGCTTCAGCTAAGCCGGACACGAGCCCAGTATGCAGCATGCATTTTCCCTCTGGATGGCCACGCTGAGGCGCTGAAACATGAAAGTGGCTGCCCTTGGGTCCCTGGTGGTGTCAATGAGTCTGTAACCCAGTTCTTTAAGGAAACGTGTGGTATTTTTTCCCCATGATCCCAAGGTCTCTGATCCCACTGGGACATTTGATACTGTTGGCTTATGTCCCTGTACTTGACGATCTTGTACTCCTCCCTGTGGTCAGCAGCTCCTCCCTGTCGCCCGACACTGTGATGGATGTAGATGTCTGCCAGTGTCGACACACAGGTATAGTCCCATGCTAAGAGCTTGCCATTCTTCCAAGGATAGATGGTGATCCCATCGGGGCGGTTTGCTGGGTTGTGTGTATTGTTCGCTGTTAATGATCGGGGCTTTCTCTCGACTGGGCATCCAGCTGTAGCAAGGGTTCTCTTCATGATGGTTTTGGAACAGTTAAGACCATGTAGACCATATTGTTTGGCTTGTGCATCGCCGCAAATACACGTATATTCCGTGTGAATTGGAACAGCAAGACGCAGAGCCAGGCGTGTTCCCATTGCCTAAATGGGAACTGTTTAAAGGAAGTCCCCAGAGTGATGTGCACTCACAGCTAAGAGACGGGCAGTCTCCGTGTCTGATGTTACAGCCCTAAGCATGTTGGCAAGCATCTTTTCAGTGATGGGGCCACCCCAACTTGACTGTTTGTAGACCAGTTATACACTAGGTTTTGATACTGATGGCACTGGCATAGCTAGGGTCCTATATTCCTGCAGAATCACTGAGGCTGTCCGGAAGAATTTGTTTTATTAACTCATTTGATGCTATGGAAGAAGATAGGAAAGCTGGTAGGGCAATCTGGGAGAATTTGCGTACTCCCAGCCCCCCAAGCCTGACTGGAAGTGAGGCTTGCAACCACTGTCCATCATCGAGGGAAAGATTCAATACACTCTCTAGCATGGTCTTGAGGAGAGAGTCATCTTCCTTGAGTTTTGGGCTGCTGAAGGCTGGTGAGCATCTCAGGAAGTAGGTAAGTTTTGGGATTGACAGGCACCTGGTGAGTAGGTAGAAGGCATCATGTGTATCGATGTCTTTCATCCTGCCTTCCATCGTCCTGAGGTCTGAGATTTTGTTTTCTAGGACCAGATCGATGGCACTGGGCCCAAGAGGAGCACCAATGAGAGTGCTGTCGGCTGGTTCAATGGCTAGTGCTCCTGGTAAAACAGCACTAATATTCTGGATCATCTGTCGATTGGTAGAAACTATTTCACATTTGGTGGGGTTTAAAGATAGGCTCAGGCTCTCTCTCTCTCTCATGTCTTTAATTTTTCTGATGTCATCTATGAGAGATTCTGGTTCTTGGCCTCCAGTGAGCCAAAGAACCAGATATTGAGCTCACTGGAGATAACTTCAGTGACTACCTTGATGACCAGACAGAATAGAAAGAGGGCGAGTGGGTTACCCTGTTGCACACACTCACATGAGTCAATTTCATGGTCCCCAAACAATAGTTTAGAAGCCACAATATAACACGATTCTACGAAGGGATGGAGAGAAGTGATGTGTCTAGAAACTGCTTGGAGAGCAGCATCCCTTCTGACTAAGTTGAAAACATTGGCAAAGTCCAATTTGATTAAGGCTTTTTCATTGGACATGTTGTTGATGTATACTCGTGCTGCATGGGCAGCTGCTTCACAGCCTTGTTGAACACCAAAACCGAGCTGAGTTGGTTTCAACATTGAGGCAGCATCTTGACTCACCATTCGTACTGCAGCCTTGGCAACTAGGCGCCGAAGGGTGTTGCCCATTGCAATGGGTCTGATTCCTCCATCCTTTTTCCGGAGGGCACACAGTGAGGCACCAAAGAAAGGAGGGTCTAATGGCATCTGGGACACTGCCAGCCAGGCACACATTGGAAAATTTGGTGAGTTCAGACAGCAACCTCTCAGAAACCTCACCAAGACCTGGATTGAGCATTTGTTCTAAGTGTTGTGGCCTTAAACCAGTGAAACCTCCTGCTGAGCCCTGTGGAAATGACATAGCAGCTTTATACACATCAGCGTCCTGTAAGGTTAAATGTTCTTCACCTGCTGCAATGTCAGGGAGGTCAATGTTGGTACTGGGAGCCCTGGGTGGATGTTTGTCCTTCAGGGCTTGTGCTGTAATGACATCCTTAGGAGCGATGGTATCCTCACTGGTTATAAGCCTCAGTGCTCCAATAGTATTACCCACTTCTATTTTTCTACTAATTTGGGCCCTGATTTTTGAAGTGTCAGATGTCCTGTTGTTGGCATTTGCCCGGCGCGTGTTTGACGCCCTGGAGGGGAGATAGACGAGATTGTCATCTCTAGGGAATGCATTTATTGCCCTAATAACATATGTTGCTAGTGACTTGTCCCTCCTTGGTGGGACAGCCAAACAGGCATTGCCAAATAGCAGTAGGTTGTGCCAGGATCCGTTGTTTGCAGGAGCATCGTTGACTTTCTTCAAGAGGTCAGTGAATTTGCTGGCAGCTTGATGGCGAGCTGCTTTGGGGATGTGTGTCAGCGTCCTGGTGGATGTTAATTTGATTGCAGATTTTAGGTCCTCTGTAGAGGTGAAGTCAGGGTGGCTGTCAGCTCTGTCTGCTGGGAGGGTCTGTTGGCTGTTCCCATTTGGAGCTCTCCAGGAGCCTAGTCATCCATTGTGTGCACGGATGTTGTCAGTTGAGGGGATTGAGTGCACAAACCCTGTGGCACACCTGGCAGTTGCCTCGTGGACGGATTCCACGGCATTGGCTTTGTCGTGGAGATTCCTGGGAACCCGGCACTTCTTGTGACATTGCTGATATCGTGGGCGTGGGAGGGCGCCAGCTGTGGGGTAACGGGTGAAGGACAGCTTGGATGCATGGGAGGATGAGGGTGGTGGAGTAGCGAGCGGGAGTGTGAGTAATTGGTGGGACACTAAACGGCAACACCCTTGGTCAGGAAGTCAGTAGGCCTAGACCGGGATGTGGGGGGCGTCCAAGGATGGGGGCAATGGGAGTGGCCATATCTGTTCACTAAAAATGCACATCAATAACTTTTGCTGATTGTTATATATATATATATATATATATATATATATATATATATATATATATATATATATATATATATAAGAAGGCACTGAATCTGTCACTAGAGGATCAGCAATGGGAGCAGGCAACCCTCCCAGTGCGACTTGGAGGTATAGGGGTGCGCAAAGCAAGGCAGGTAGCGTTACCTGCATTTCTGTCATCGTGTTTGGCTTCCAGTGGATTAGTCAAGAGGATTGTCCCTGAACGTTTGAGAGGGTGGTGGGAGCTCAAGACCCCAAGTTCATTGAAGCAGCAGTGCAGTGGGACATCCTGGCAGACTCCTCCAGTAGACCAGCTCCTCCCAAAGAGCACAAACAGTCCCACTGGGACAAACCGATCATGGAAAAATTTCCAACACAATGCTCACCAACGCTTCAGGAAAGGACAAAGCTCGTCTCCTAGCGGTGAAGGCACCACACTCAGGAGATTTCCTTCTTGCTGTTCCCAATTCCTCTCTGGGGACTCGACTCGACCCACAGGCCATTCGGATTGGTGTTGCTCTTCGCCTAGCCGCCCCATACTCACCGAACATAGGTGTATTTGCGGCAGGGCGACGGCTGACCAATTCGGACTTCATGGTCTAGTGTGTCACACATCAGAAGGAAGTATGCTAGACATGAGGAGGTCAATGACATCATAAAGAGAAGCCTCGCCACAGCCCGTTGCCCAGCTCAACGGGAACCCCAAGTGCAGAGGTCTGATGGAAGTCAAAAGCGTCTTGATGGAGCCACCATGCTACCCTGGAAGGATGGTAAGCAGATTGCTTGGGACTACACCTGTGCTGCCACATTGGCAGACACCTACCTGCCACACTCCTTAGCCGAAGGGGGTGGAGCTGCCAGCCACAGGGAGACCCAGAAGACCCGCAAATATGATGACCTTCCCTCTTGCTATAACTTCATCCCAATAGGGTCGGAGACCCATGGAGCATGGGGCAAGTGTGCTCTAAAGTTTCTCAAGGAGCTGGGTGGAAAACTCATCATAGAAACCAAGGACCACAGGGCGACCAGCTTCCTGTTTCAGAGACTCAATGTTGCGATCCAGAGGGGAAATGCCTGCAGTATTCTGGGCACGCGGCCCACTGCCGGGGAGTTGGACGAAGTATTTGACATGTAGCTCTGAGTTGTTATCTATGTTGTTTTACTCCCCATTGTATTTTGTATTTTGTCTTGCAATAAAGTTTGTATAAAAAAAAAAGATGGGGTAGTAGGGGAAGTGGAATATTCAAATGGCTTCAGAAAGAAATCTAAATATTCTTCCTTGAAGTCTTTTTATCCACTTCTCCGAGGCAATGGGTCCCACAATTGACACCAGAGGTGGACCCCATCCTATATATATATATATATATATATATATAATTTGCTGTAATGCCTTGCTTAGATGATAGCTGAGAAGTTATAAGTTTTCCTTGGTGATGCCTTGTCTCACAAAAAATAATTTTCCTTCGCTTTACATGATATTAAATGGATCTAGAGTAAATGAAAGTAATTGATATTTGTGAAACGTTACGAATTGTTGTTCTACATATGGATTAGTAGTTTTATTATCCAAGGAGAAAATTGAAGTCTTTTGAAAGAATACCCAGTTGTCTTTCAAGTTTTATAGATAAACTTAATATTAAAGTCAGTGTTAAATTTGGGCATTTATTAATTAATTGTTAGAAGTTTTGCTTATAAAATTAGAGTAAAAGTTATTATTAACCTGCCACTTTGTGAACTTTTGCATTTGTTATAACAGAAATAAGCTTTTAAAGTGAACTTGTTCCTTTTATTTTATTTTTCTTTATTTTCGTTCTTATTTGCGTTTATATAATTTGGCCAAACGTAAAGTAGATAGCCATTGATAACGAAGATTACGTCGAGAATATTAAGGGAGAATGGAAAATGAACAAAACTCACACATTATTAGTAGTAAAGCTCTACTGAAAGAGTTGGCCACATTAGTATTTATGGGATTTAACAATGTATCGTAATGGACTCTGAAAAAAAGTGGAAACTATGTAAACACACTGTAAAATTCTTCAGTAAATACCTCAAAACAGGCATTTAGAAAATGAAGGAATACTATTTGTATCCCTAATACTGAAGCAGGTGTATTGATAAATAGTGTTAAATTAGATAGTATCCTGGACATGCATATTATCTAAGGTGAAGAAGAAGGTAAACAGAACGAATATGGTGGAGCACCTGTCTTCTGCCACTCAAACCCGACAATGCTTAGTGACACTGTTAACGACGAACTACTGAACATATCTACGTGGATAACAACCAACAAACTCACTCTCAATATAGACAAAACCTACTACATACTGTTTGGGAACAGAGCTATAAATATTTAACTTAACATGTTGATCAATGGTTTCCCCATTACAAGACAAACTGAGGGCAATTTTTTAGGTCTTCACACTGACTACAACCTTAAATTTTAGACCCACATCCAACATTTAGTCAAGAAGGTCTCCAAAACAGTAGGCATCCTTTCCAAGATACGGTACTATGTACTCCAGAAGACACTACTTACACTATACCACTCTCTAATCTACCCTTACCTCACCCATGGTAATTGTTCTTGGGGATCCAATGAGACTAATCACCTTAAACCATCAATAACCCAAAAAAAATTTGCTGAGCGGATGATCGACAATTTCTGAGCCAGACAACACACTCCTCCGCTCTTCAAGAGTTTGAACTCACTATACAAAATATACACTCATATTACTGTGCCTAATATATATATATATATATATATAATACAGGCACAACACAGGCACAACACAGGCACAACACAAGGCACAACACAGGCACAACACAGGCACAACACAGGCACAACACAAGGCACAACACAAGGCACAAAACTTTCTTCGACATCCCTCTTGTCCGTCTCACCTCATGCAATGAGCATCATAAGAGGCTACAAGATCTGGAATTCATTGCCGAAACCAGCAAAATGTTCCCTGTCTGCCAGTCAATTTAGGACCATAATTAAAAATCACCTCATGTCCCAAACTTAACTATACCAACGCTATACTATGCCTGAAATCATAGAGCCAGTTTGATACTACTCATGAAATCCCAATTAATTTAAGAACACTAAATTAATTTAAAATATCAATACACACTTAAAATTGTACTATTGTTAACTATGCTAATTGTAATATTTTTTGCTACCCCTTTACTATAAATTTTGTTAATTATAATTATTTTTTATAATAATACATAAAAATTTACCTGTCCATAACCAATGTCTATATTTAAGCAGTCTATAAGCATTAGAATTTAGTATGTTCAAAATACTCATGCATGCTGGTGGCTTTCTTTGTGCTCCACAATTTTTTAAAACATGTAAACTACACAGGATTTTTTTCGGCAGTTTCGAGAGCAGAGAAACGGCAGAATATAATTGTTTGGTGGACTGAAAATTCCTGGATTGTAAAAAAAAAAAAATGTTTATTACTGTACCTCACCAGAGACTTTCACCACAAACTACAAGAGAATGCGAGGATAAGGGAAATTCTAGTACAATGAAATGATGAATGATTAAGAGAAAAATAGATTTTGGATGATTGTACTGTATAAGGATACTTTTCCTCATATACATAATTAAAACATAATCTAAATAAAACACAAGTACAGCACTAGGAGATTTATTATATTAGCTTATCGTTCACCGAAATTTTCATCAGCATAAGGACAAGAGCATATATAAACCTCCACTTCCAAATAGATGAGGGAGCTCAACAATGCACATTTTCAACTGTCTATCGCAATCCCTATTAATCCGATCCCCTATAGGAAAGTTCCTTGATGCCAGTGAGGGGTCTTGATGCAAGGAATTAGGCTTATCCTCCCATTCCTTGGATCGAACCAAATTGTGGATTTAGCGATTCCAACTTAATACAATTAATCAATAAAAATCAATAAAAATATCTAAAATGATTTTTTTTTTCACTAGAACTGAGAAGGTTCTTGTATTTTATTAGTCAGTCTGAAATACGATAATAGTGAATGACTAAAATAACGAGGCTTCACAAAGTGTTGCTTGTCAAGGTATAAATAAATATGATCAAAACTGTGTAACTATCGGCATTACGTAAAATAAATTTCCACAATTATTTTTGCCCCCCCCAAAAAAAAATCGATCACGCAGAGTTTACAGGTGCTGATAGAGTAAAAAATTACGCCTCATTTGACAGAGGGAGGAATGCCGCTGAGCGGGTACCTAGGTGCTTGTCTGACCTTCATGAGAGAGGAGGCTTTGGCTCTGTGCACTCCCTGCCAAGGAACAAGGGTGTTTCTTTCGTGGGTGAAGAGGTTGTGGACCTTGGCACATTCCCTTCCAGGAAGGTTGAATGATTCCTTGGTGGAAGAGAAGGTTGCGATGCATTCCATGCCAGGGAGCCTGTGAATATAGTGTGAGGCGCACCTATGTTCTGGAGATTCTCATATTTGTATCAAAAACAACGTCTACATACCTAAACTACATTCCCTTCTCGCTGTTTCTCCTGCCTTCATTTAAAGGCCCTAAACTCCAAATCTCGCAATCATTCTTTACATTCTTTCTTCAGATCATTTTTTTACCCCGACTTACATACCACCTCAACACTTATAATATTCAGTCAATAAGTATTGTGCAAGAAACGACGTTCTTGCTGCAGATGAAGATAACAGACACTTACTGATTCTCCATTCCACAAGTTTTTCTGCAACGTTTGTGTCTTTCATCTCCGAGACCAATATAGTGATAAAACTGGGTTTTTAAAGGTTCTGTAAATGTATGACGTGTTGAAGGCTCGATGATGGCACTGTATACTCGAGTGTTGGATTTGCGTACGTTTTTTTTTTCAAGAAACCTTAACGATTCCCTTTTCAGGTTACTGGAGATAGTTATTATATACGTATTCTAAATTTGGGCAAGATGTCTATGTTATCCAGGTGGTTGCCTCAGCAGTGATGTGATATCTACCCACATGTTTTCTCTTTGTCTTCTTTGTTTCCCTTCCAAATGATGCTTTCTCTTCTGTCTTCCTTCCTTCCTTTGATCCATCATCATTAATTTGTGCTTTGTTTTTGAACTGCTTTGTTATATTATATTAAGTTCATTATAAAGGTTAACCCGTCTGGGTTATACAGAGCTTGACCTTGGGAAAGGAATGGTAACTCCAGTTTTCTGGATCAAGATCCCTTTACCAGTATCAAGCCCCCATGATGGGGGCACTGGGCTCTAATGATCACTTGCTGGACCATTTTTTTTCATATTATTTAAATGTGCTTGTAGCTTTTTCCATTTATTTTCCATTTTTATATTCTTCGTTAATTCTGCATTATCTGCAAACATCAGTATTACGTGAAGGAATTTATTCTCCCTGATAGCATATTCACACACATAATATATAATAGTTTATGTCCTAGTACTCGTCCTAGTACTCGTCTTAGTACTCGTCCTTGAGTTACTCCAACCGGTACGTTTTTTTTACCAGCTTGACATTTCGTCCTAAACTGTGACTCTGGCTTTGGATTTTCAGATATTCTCTTAGCGTAACAATTTTAATTTCATATCAACATATTTCACACATTTTATTTTGGTAGTTTAAGAGTATTCAATCCACTCACTTTTCTTTATCCTCCATCAACTTTTCATAGAATAACATATAGTCTGTCAGCCAGGATTTTTCCCTCTTTTGAATGCATTGTGGTTGAGAACGTCGCTTTACTCCCAGACATTTCATTTGTAACTTTATAATAATTTTCTCATCTTAAATGGTATGCATATCAGGGACACTGAGTTTTAGTTTAAGACTTATTAAATAGGTTTTTCCAGTACAACATTAGTTGTTTTCGAGAAGACTGGTACAAGTTCCATCTCCGGTACCACGCATGACGACATGTGCATAGAACTTCAGTTTCTTTTTTATAGTATATAAGAGATGGATACTTCATCATCCGTGACAAATTCACATCTGTGCCCTTTTGTACTTGTTCACAGCCTATAGAATGTTGTGTCCCTTTGTTATCTATAAGTTCACCGAGAATTCTGTACATTATCATCTCATGGTTATACTCCGTCAAGAAAGAGTCCTAAATGCCGGTAAGGGGCTCTTGTTCCCAGAAACTGAATTAAGTCCTCCGCTTCCTTGGAATGAATCTGATTTCCTCCCATTCCTCAGGCGTTGTATGATCCCTGAGATTCACTGTTTCTCCCTAAAAATAATAATAATCATAGATGCACTATTCTAGTGCGATTAATACTCCATTCATTGCATATTTTGTTGTTCAAGGATTCATCTACTTTGCAGATGGTGAGAAACATCTTGGTCCAAGGAGTTAGATCTAATCTCCTTTTCTTTAGATCAGATCGCAGTTAGATCTAATCTCCTTTTCTTTAGATCAGATCGCAGTTAGATCTAATCTCCTTTTCTTTAGATCAGATCGCTTTACCTAACTTTTCTCAGTATTTCAAAATAATAACTAGAAGTGTTTCAGTCGACGCGAGATCCAGTAAGGAGATCCCTGTATCCCATTGCCCGGTGCCCTGTACCTCAATGCAGGTGATTGGAACAGTGCAGAATGCAGCATAAGTTGATAATCATTAGTGTTGAAGATTTGAAGGCAATCAGAAAATGCATTCACAAGTCATCTTATGGAAACTAATGTAAGAATTTCTTTAATGAAAAAAAATAGTAAATTAGGACGTACATAGCCCAAATCTAATTCAAGTCATTCAAAGAGACCAAAGAGACCAGTAACCTAAAATATACAAGCACCTTAAGTTTGAAGCCTCTCAAAAGCAGCATTATCAAGTCATCAGCACGGAAGGCTTGAAACTAATCAAATGCGACTCTCAAAAATTATCGCATGAAATGCAGTATTTTCTTCCCAAAAAATTTTTTACCTACACAGGCCAAAATCAACCCAAACTTTTCTCTAAAAGTGACCAGCTTTTAAGAAATTAAGTACAGTAAGTTAGTAAGTACGTAGGTAAGAAATAATTTTTATGAAACTTTAGTGTACGTAACTTACAAATTTTTAACATGGTCTTGAGGTAAACATGTTTTAGGCACATAAACGCACATTATGTTGATTTAACCTGGGATAACCAAATAAAGCCAAACACTGGGACTTATTTCTGATCAGAGAAACATTCCCCATTTATTTCAGAGAAACCAATGTGGTTAATAAAACTGACACACTGTAACTTACACAACCTAACATCAAAAGAAATATTCCTTTGAGGAAAAGCACGTCAACTCAGTTGCCAGGTCACTCAGCTCACATACTGAGTGTCCGTGGTTCGATTCTGGCATGGGTGGAAACTCTGGGTATGTTTCCTTACACCTGTTACCCCTGTTCACCTAGCAGTAAGTAGGTACCTGGGTGTTAGTCGACTGTTGTGGGTAGCACACCAGGGGGTGGCAGTACACCTAGATAGGGCTGGGATATAAATAAGCTGACGTAAGTTAGCAGATCTTAACCTGTAAAATTGATCTGTATAAAAGGATATAAAGCTGACCCACACAAGTCATGCGATGTATCAGCCAATGAATATTAATACCGTTCACAAATGTTATATTTTAATCAGAGGAAAACACTAAACCAGTAGTACAATAATGCAAAAAAAAAAAATGATATATACCACTTCTAGATTAAAGTAAATGAGGCAAACTGGCACCTACACACTCCATTAAATTTTAAAGCCGTTCAGAGGGGCTTATCTCCATCCATCACACGGAAACAAAATTTAGAAAAGACCTTTAGAAGCATCGTGCATGTGATACCCACACATGCAAACAGTATCATGATATTGTCCAAGATACATTACACAAGCATTGAAAATTCGAAGCCTATCAAATAAGGCGTTGTCGAGTAATACACGAAAATTTGTGAACAAAGCAAACGAACGTTCCGAAAAAAACACTAATCTTCACTCGCTAACTTAAAAAAAAAACATAAAACCGTGGATTTATATATTTTTTTCTGGTTTTGTTTTCCTCTTTACATTCTATTTAAGATTTTCTACAAACATGTATAAAAATTTTGATTTTGAGTATTTAGAAAATCTATTTGATAAAGTTAACAAAAAAATGGCACCCACACAGCCAAAAATGAATACAAAAATACTTAATATTAAGATATACCAGCATTTTGGGTTTGAAACTCAGCCAGAAAAACCGTTTGCTAGTTATTACATGGGAAACAATCTGGTCAATAAAAATGGCTCTTACTCGTCTCAAACTGAGGAACGATCTATGTTTTAATTAATGAAGCCCACCAATAGTAAAAGCTTGAAGGCAGTAATCAGAAACGGCATTCCCTAGTAACTAATCTCATAACAATGATTCAGTTTTTTTAATTTCAGCAAAATTTTGAATCTGCTCCTACTCGAACTAAACTAATGGATTAACATCCTTCTTACAGAATACTTCGTCAAAAATATTTTGAAGAAACTGAGAAGAAGCATTCTTTAGTTACTGAAAAAATATCACTCGTTATTCAACAAAACTGGCGAATTGGGTCTTGTGTGTTCAGGTAATTACATCAATGGTGGAAATGTGATCAATTGAGTCACTCTTTAGTTATGGAACGGATTCCATTTAGAAAATATACTATTTTACTGCATCAACAAATTTGCCTGCATACAAACCAAACCTAATAGGTACTGGCCTGGCTCTGAGACGCATCACCCCTTATATATTGAGAAGAGGTAAACTGAAAATTATTTAACGTGATTTTACGATTAAAAATTTCACACTATTTTACGCATAAAATGGACAATCCTTCAAATACATATTAGTATTTCACTCCGCCATCTTCGAATCTTCAGGCAGCATTGTTTTCCAGTGCTTGAAATCACACAACTGAGAGTTCAGGAAATTATCCAAACCATTCAAGGATGCTGGCAATAAGAAGTTCAACAATTCTGCTCATAGGTGTTGAAAATTTGAAAGGCGATTAGATGAGACGTTCGCTGTGCGATCTGACGAAGGTATCTCCGTATTCCATAATTCCAATCCCCTGTACATCAATGCCAGAGTTTGGAATAGTACAGTGTGACATAAGTTGATAATGCAGTTAAATATTAGCTTTGAAGATTTGAAGAGAATCAGAAAAGGCACATAGAACACAGAGAAACTAATTCATATCTTTTAGAGGGGTTCAAATAGATCCATATTCTGAAGTACACAAGCATATTAAGCCTGAAGCCACTCAGATGTTACCCTATCATCATGGAAGGGTTGAGGTTAATCAGGTACTAAACTCAAAAATTATCGTATGAAATGCAGCATTTTAGTTTTTCCAATTTCTTCCAAAACACAAACTGGAGTCTACACAGCAAAAAATGATCCTCACTTTTCTTTGCGTAAGACTGACCACATATTAAGAAAGTAAGTTTTATGTAAGCTTAATGTACATATGCAAATTTTTACAACCGATCCCTGTAGAACGCCAATTGATACAGATCCCCACTCAGATTTCACCCCATTTATGCACACTCTCTGCTTCCTGTTGGTGAGCCATGACTCTATCCATGACAGCTTTTTCCCCCAGTGCCATGAGCTGCCACTTTTTTTAACAGTCTCTGGTGCGGTACTCTATCAAAAGCCTTACTAAAATCCAAATAAACAATATCGAATTTGTTATCGTGATCAACAGCCTCAAAAGCTTTACTGAAGGGAGTTAGTAAATTAGTTAGGCAGGAACGGCCCCTGGTGAATCCATAATAATATCTTTATTTACTACAAGTACATGTACAAGGTATACAGGCCTAGCTGACACCAATGATATACTACTATATAGAAAGCCCCTTGTTATGCTGAGCATTTCGGGCAAATTAGGTCAGTGTCCCAGGATGCGGCCCACACCAGTCGACTAACACCCAGGTACCCATTTACTGATGGGGAACATAGACAACAGGTGTAAAGAAACACGCCCAATGTTTCTACCCTGGCTGGGAATCGAACCCAGGCACTCGCCGTGTGAAGCGAGAGCTTTAGTCACCAGAGCCCATGCTGAGTATCATTAATCAAATTATGCTTATCAAGATAGTGTTTTCTAAAATCAGCTATAATTGACTCTAGTAATTTGCCTACAATTGAGGTCAGGCTTATTGGGTGATAATTTGACGATAATGATTTGTCCCCTGATTTAAAGACAGGAATTACATTGGAAATCTTCCACATACGAGACACTACGCCTGTTTGAAGAATTACATTAAAATATTAGTTATTGGTTCACAAAGTAGCATTTTGCATTCCTTAAGAATCCTTGAAAAAAGTTAATCAGGGCCCGGAGATTTATTTTGCTTCAGTTGGTATACTTATTTCATAACCATATCTCTAGTGACTGAGATATTACATAATTTATCTTCTTCAGGTCCACTATAAAAATTAATTACTGGGATATTGTTAGTGTCTTCCTGAGTGAAAACCGAGAGAAATTAATTATTAAAAATCGAACACATTTCATTTCGTAATAAACGAAAATTTGTGAGAAATAAAATGAAAATGTTGCTGAGAATGTGTCCCCCTCCCCCCCCACAAACAAAAATCTTCCGTCGTTAAACTTAACAGTTCCATAAAAATATAGATCTGATTTTTTTCCAGTTTTCTTTTCTCATTTACATTCTGCATACATGATACTCAAGCAGGCAAATCACCACATGATCTCATCGTCTACACGTCCTCATCCCAACATGTCATTCTTCAGGTCACCATGCGTCACTCACACCTCACTCAGGTCACCATGCGTCACTCACACCTCACTCAGGTCACCATGCGTCACTCACACCTCACTCAGGTCACCATGCGTCACTCACACCTCACTCAGGTCACCATGCGTCACTCACACCTCACTCAGGTCACCATGCGTCACTCACACCTCACTCAGGTCACCATGCGTCACTCACACCTCACTCAGGTCACCATGCGTCACTCACACCTCACTCAGGTCACCATGCGTCACTCACACCTCACTCAGGTCACCATGCGTCACTCACACCTCACTCAGGTCACCATGCGTCACTCACACCTCACTCAGGTCACCATGCGTCACTCACACCTCACTCTCCGCCTATATATACTGTCTATTAACTTGTGTATGTTAGAGGCGATCAAGGTCACAGGACCGAAACGTTTTCTAATAAATATGTAATAGTGTTTGCTTATGTGTTTTTCTAAATCAATATTCTTTACAATCTAGTAAGAAAAACATTTGATTTGATTTTTTTTTAATCTAAATGGATAAAACTGGCCAAAATTTGCAAATTGGCACCCACACAGCCCAAAATTAATAAAAAACTTTCTATCAAGATACACTAACATATAGAGTTTGAAACTGATCAGAAGAGGCATTATTTAGTTATTATGTGGGAAACTCAAACTGAGTCACCATATGCGTTTTAATAAAGCTCACCAATGGTAACCTTTGAAGCCTATAAGAAAAGACATTCTTTAGTAATTGATGTGATTCCAACAAATCCAATTTTTTAAACTATTTCTATAAAATTTCAAATTTGCTCTTACTCGAACTAAACTTATGTGGTATTATCCTTCTTATAGAATGCATCGTCAATATTTTGAAGGCAATGATACCTGGAGTATTCCTGGAGAGGATTTCGGGGGTCATCGCCTGGTGGATCAGGGTCTGATCAACAAGGCTGTTATTGTTGGACGCACGCTACCCGACGTACGAACCACAGCCCGGCTGGTCAGGTACTGACTTTAGGTGCCTGTCCAGCGCCTTCTTCAAGACAGCTAGGGGTCTATTGGTAATCCTTCTTATGTATGCTGGGAGGCAGTTGAACAGCCTTGGACCCCTGACACTTATTGTGTTGTCTCTTAACGTGCTAGTGGCACCCCTGCTTTTCATTGGGGGGATGTTGCATCGTCTGCCGAGTCTTTTGCTTTCGTAGGGAGTGATTTTCGTGTGCAAGTTTTGTACTAATTCCTTTAGGATTTTCCAAGTGTATGTAATCATGTATGTCTCCCGCCTGCGTTCTAGGGAGTACAGGTTGAGGAACTTCAAGTGTTCCCAGTAATTGAAATGTTTTATCGCAGTTATGTGTGCCGTGAAGGTTCTCTGTACATTTTCTAGGTCAGCAATTTCACCTGCCTTGATGGCGCTGTTAGTGTGCAGCAATATTCCAGCCTAGATAGAACAAGGGACCTGAAGAGTGTCATCATTGGCTTGTCATCTCTAGTTTTGAAGGTTCTCATTATCAATCTTCTCATTTTTCTAGCAGATGCGATTGATACACTGTTATGGTCTTGGAATGTGAGATCTTCTAACATGATCACTCCCAGGTCTTTTATATTAGTTTTCTCTATATTGTGTGGTTGGATATATATTTAATTTCCTCATGTTTTCCAAATCAGAGTAATTGAAATTTCTCATCATTGAACTTCATATTATTTTCTGCGGCCCATTTAAAAATTTGGTTGATGTCCGCCTGGAGTCTTGCGGTGTCTTCAATGGAGGACACTGTCATGCAAATTCAAGTGTCATTTTCAAAGGAAGACACGGTGCTTTGGCTTACATCCCTGTCTATGTCAGATATGAGGATGAGGAACAGGATGGGAGCGAGTACTGTGCCTTAGGGAACACAGCTTTTCACAGTAGTTGCCTCAGACTTTACTCTGTTTACTACTACTCTTTGTGTTCTGTTTGTTAGGAAATTATAGATCCATCTACCAACTTTTCCTGTTATTCCTTTATCACGCATTTTGTGTGCTATTACACCATGGTCACACTTGACAAAGGCTTTTGCAAAGTCTGTGTAGGACCCATCTCGTTTAAGTAGTGGCCCAATACTGGACGTTGTTCTCGACTTTGATTTGGCATAAGAAAAGAAACATTTTGGGTTTCTTTCAATTTCATTTCTGGCTTTTAGTTTTTCCCGCATTTCTTGGATCCTGTAAGATTCCTTTAACTTAAGTTCGATGTTTGCTATTTCTCTGGCCAGTGTCTCCCTACGTATTACAGATATATTGGTCTCTTTTAGCCGCTCTGTTATTCTTTGTCTCTTCACCTGTATAGGGAGCGCCTTTCTCTTCCTAGTTTCATCTTCTCCTTTTCCTTAAAGGAATATGCCTTGAGCATTCCTCGAGTGCCACAGAGTTAATATGCCTTGAGCATTCCTCGAGTGCCACAGAGTTAATATGCCTTGAGCATTCCTCGAGTGCCACAGAGTTAATTCGTTATAGACATAGATTTGGATCTGTCTTGCTTAGGTTATATGTTACTTAGGACCTGGTTTACTTGGTCCCACCTTATGTTTTTGTTATTGAAGTTGAATTTGGTGAAGGCTTCCTCGTGACTGATCACATTTTTTCGGTCTGGGGCCCCGTGCATACATGTCTGTACCTCTTATGTTGTGAACTGAGTATATTGTTTTGATATGGCAATATTTCATGTACGATCATCATTGCTAGTGAAGATGAGGTCCAGTGTATTCTCCAATCTCGTGAATTTGGTGCAGAGATTTAAATGCTCGTGTGTGTGCGAGTTTTCATCTGAGCTGCCTCCTGGTGTTATCTCTGCTTCAACATTATTTGCTACATTCCTCTATTTTATGTGCCTTAGGTTGAAATATCCCAGGAGCAAGTTGTTGGTGGTCAATTTTTAAAAGCTGTTCCTGGAATTGTTGGGAAGTTGCATCCGGGGGCTTGTATACAACCACAATGACCAGGTTTTGGTTCTCGATCTTTACTGCCAAAACTTCAACTACATCATTTGAGGGATTTAGTAGTTTGAGCATGTAAGTGACTGTGATGTACAGGCCAACCCGCCCCCAATCCCCCCGTTTTTGCCGGTTCACTCTGTCGCATCTGTATAGGTTGTAACCCGGGATCCATATTTCATTGTCCAAATGATCCTTTATACGAGTCTCTGTGGAAACCGCGAACATTGCTTTTGACTCTGTAAGCAGTCCACGGATGAAAGGTATTTTGTTGTTCGTTGCTGCCTTTAGACCCTGTATATTTGTAAAGATGAAAGTCGTCAGATTGGTGGTGGTGGTGGTATAGGGGGGTCTTTTTTTCTGGCACTAATATCTGTTGTTTTTAAGTGGAGGCCATCGACTGTGATTCCACTCCAGAAATGATCGGAGTTGGTGTACGATTTCTGTCATTTCCTGCCAGCTTTTTTTCATTCCTGGCGCTAAAAAAACTCTCTCTCTCTGGAGTGGCTGTGGCTACCCAGGTTTTCCTATGGTCTGGATGTTCGGTATCTTCTTGTCCTCTCTTGATGGTGTGCATGGCAATATAAGTTATAGCATTGTCTTTCCTGAACTGAAGAGTGACACATTTCTGGGTGGAAAAGCTTACAGGAAGGGAGGTTGCATTCTCCTATTGTCATATGGGCACGGCATTTCCTGGGGTGGTCAAAGTTGCACGTTCCATCTGTTTTTTCTAGATATTCCATGCCTGCAGATACCTAATGCATAGAATTTGCATAGGTCTGGTTTCTGTTTGCCTTGTTTTTTTGTGTGACTGCATTCCCTTCTAGTGCAAATGAGAAGTTAGTTATTACCTGGAGTCTACCTGGAGGGCATTCCGGGAATGAACGTCCCCGCTGCCCGGTCTATGACCAGGCCTCCCGGTAGATCAGGGCCTGATCAACGAGGCTGTTACTGCTGGCTGCACGTAGTCCAACGTACGAATCACAGCCCGGCTGATCTGGCACTGACTTTAGGTATATGTCCAGGTCCCTCTTGAAGACAACCAGGGGTCTACTGGTAATGCTCCTTATGGCTGGTGGGAGGCTGTTGAACAGTCTTGGGCCCCGGACACTTATTGTGTTTTCTTTTAGTGTACGTTCCACCGTCTGCCAAGTCTTTTGCTTTCGTATGGAGTGATTTTTGTGTGCTTATTAGAGACTAGGCAGCTGACATGATCTTCCAGGTGTAGATTACGATATATCTCTCGCCTGCTCTCCAGGGAATGTAAGTCAAGTGCTTCCAAGCGTTCCCAGAGGTTAAGGTGTTTGATGAAACTTATACGTGCAGTAAAGGTTCTCTGTACATTCTCTAGATCTGCAATTTCACCTGCCTTGAATGGGAATGTTAATGTACAGCAGTATTCTAGCCTAGAGAGAACAAGTGATTTAAAAAGGATCACTATTGGCTTAGCATCCCTTGTCTTGAATGTTCTCATTATCCATCCTATCAGTTTCCTCGCAGATGTGATAGTGGCGTTGTTGTGGTCCTTGAAGGTAAGGTCTTCAGACATTACTTTTCCGCTCTATTGTGTGATCAGAGTTTGTAATATACTCAGTCCTAGCTATTATTTCCTCCAGTTTTCCATAACGGAGTAGTTGGAATTTGTCTTCATTGAACATCATATTGTTCTCTGTTGCCCATTGGAAAACTTGGTTTACATCTTCTTGGAGATTTGCTGTGTCCTCAATGGCTGACACTCATGCAGATCCTAGCATCATCTGCAAAGGATGATACAGTGCTATGCTTTACATCTCTGTCTATGTCTGATATGAGAATGAGGAACAGGATAGGTGCGAGTACTGTGCCTTGTGGGACAGAGCTCTTCACTATGGCAGCATCCGATTTAACTCTGTTTACCACTACTCTTTGTGTTCGATTGGTTAGAAAGTTGAAGATCCATCTACCTAATTTGCCAGTTATCCCTTTAGCACGCATTTTGTGTGCTATTACACCATGATCGCACTTGTCAAAGGCTTTTGCAAAATCTGTGTATACTACATCTGCATTCTGTTTGTTTTCCAGAGCATCTAAGACCATATCATAGTGGTCTAGCAGTTGCGAGAGGCAGGAGCGACCTGCTCTGAAACCATGTTGCCCTGGGTTGTGCAATTTTTGAGAGTCTAGGTGGTTTGCTATCCTGCTTCTTAGAACTCTTTCAAAGATTTTTATGATATGGGACGTTAAAGCTATTGGTCTATAGTTTTTAGCTACTGCTTTGCTGCCACCTTTATGGAGTGGGGTTATATCCGTTGTTTTTAGTGACTGGAATCTCACCTGTGTCTAAGCTCCTTCTCCATAGCATACTTTGGGCCCGTGAGAGGGGTTTCTTGCAGTTCTTAATGAACACAGAGTTCCACGAGTCTGGACCTGGGGCTGAGTGCATGGGCATGTCGTCGATGGCTTTCTCAAAGTCTAGAGGAGTTAGGGTTATGTCAGAAATTTGGCATACATTGGCAGGGTTTTGAGGCTCATTCATGAAAAAATTGTTTGGATTGTCTATCTTTAGACTGATTAGTGGTTCGCTGAACACAAGAGTCATATTGAGATTTCAGTATCTCACTCATTTCTTTGTTGTCATCTGTGTAATATCAGTCTTGTCTGAGCAGGGGCCCTATACTAGAAGTGGTTTTTGCCTTGTTTTTGGCATATGAAAAGAAATATTTCGAATTTCTTTCAATTTCACTAATCGCTTTTAGCTCCTCTTGACTCTCCTGGATCCTGTATGAGTCCTTTATCTTTAACTCAATATTTTCCACTTCCTGGTTAGCGCTTCCTTCCGTGAATCAGATAGTCCGGCATTCTTGAGGAGCTCAGTGATTCTTCGTCTTCTCCTGTAGAGGGAGTGTCTCTCTGTCTCCAGTTTACCTCTTCTCTTCTTTTTTCTTAGAGGAATATGCCTTGAACATACTTCAGCTACCAGGAGGTTGATCTTTTCAGGGCACTGGTTAAGGTCCATGTAATTCAAGATATCTTCCCAACATGTTTCATTTAGGGCATAGTTTACCAGATCCCAGTTGATGTTCTTGTTGTTGAAGTTGAATTTGGTAAAGGTACCCTCATAGCTATAGGCGTTTTGCTGATCAGGACTCCTGTGCATGTACGTCTGGACTTCGATTAGACTGTGATCAGAATTTGTTGTTTTTGACATTAAGTTTCTTACCAGGTCCTCATTATTTGTGAAGATAAGGTCTAGTGTGTTCTCCAGTCTCGTTGGCTCCACTATCTGCTGACTTAGGGTGTGTTTGTTGCAGAAATTCAGCAGCTCGTGTGTGTGTGACTTTTCACTGAGCTGCCTCCAGGGATTATTTCTGCTACAACATTATTTGCTATATTCTTCCATTTTGTATGTCTAAGATTGAAGTCACCAAACAGCAAGATATTTGGTGATGGGGCTGGAAGGTTTTCCAGACAGGAGTCAATTTTTGATAGTTGTTCTTTGAACTGTTGGGAAGTTGCATCTGGTGGCTTATATACAAGTACAATGACTAGGTTTTGGTTCTCGATTTTTATTGTCAGAACTTCAACTACATCATTTGTGGTGTTCAGTATCTCTGTGCAAATGAGCGACTCTGACATACAGGGCAGCCCTTCCTTGTTGCCTGTTCTTTCTGTCGCATCTGAAAAGGTTGTACCCAAGTATCCATATTTCACTGTCAAAGTAATCTTTTGCGTGGGTCTCTGTGAAGGCTGCAAACAGTGCATTTGACTCCCCTAGAAGTTCACTAATGAAAGGAATTTTGTTGTTGGTAGATGGCTTAAGGCCCTGTATATTAGCAAATATAAATGAGGTTGTGTTGCATGTTTGTTGGGGGGATTTCATTGTTGGCATCAGTAGTTGTGAGTCCGGAGGGGCCACTGGCTGTGCCTCCAGTCTAACAAGGCTCCAAGGTGGTGGACTATTTTGGTTAGCTCTTTCCATTTTCTTTCTTCGTTTCCTACCACTAAAAAATCACTTGGGATGGGGTTGTCATAACTACCATAACTACTATGGTTTGTTGTACGGGGTGTGTGCCTCCTGGTCCCTTTTAGGTGGTATGCGGAGCAATTGGTATTGTAACATTGTTTTTCAAGGACTGAAGAGTGACACATCTCAGTGTGGAAGAATTTGCAACGACACACTCCTTTAGACAGGAGGTCGCGGTATTTTTTGGGATGCTCAAAGTTGCATGCCCCATTCGTTTTTCCTGATATTCCATGTTTACAGATGCCCCAAACATAGAATTTGCACCATTTTTTTTTCGCTGGATACAATTCGTGCTGGATGTATTTCTAATCTGTGCAGATCCTAGAACTGCACTACAGTCCTCCATAGCTAAACCCGAGACACCACCATCTGTTGACATGGGACCAACATTTTCCCTGGAAGAGGACTCCACTACATTATCTTTACTAGAGGCCATGGCTGTAATGGCTGTAAAAGTCTACCCCGGAAGAGGACTCCTCTACTACATCTGTACTAGAGGCTATGGCTGTGGTGGCTGTGGAGGAGTCTTTAAATGAATCCAGATTTTCACTATGGCTGGGGGTTGGGTCTGGGTCAGCCCTAGGGCTGGGGACTGAGCTAGTTGATTTTTTTGTCTCCTGTGTTTTGTCTAGTGGGTGACTGTTTATTTTTGGGTCAATTGTTGTAGACTGGTCATTCTGTGTGTTAAACTTTACTCCTCTCCTATCTTCTCATGCTCTATATATACCAGGTAGACTATTCAATAGTTTCTTTTTTTTCAAGCTTATTGTTCATTAACCTCCTGAGTGCTTTCCTGATATCTGTCCATAGTTCCACATCCTTGTTGCAGATCCAGAAACACCTGTCTAGATAGATGTCATTTTTGGTTGTAGTGTTTATTCTTGAACATGTGGCATAATGTTTTGAAAAGCAAAGGTTGCATGTGATTCTGGATTTTTTCCCAAGAGCCTTTTCACATGTCCCACAGGTATACTGTACTGCCATCCTGCCTGTATCCTATGTGCAACTGGGTACCACAAGAACCTGATTTTCACTTTACCTTTCTGCTCTGCACTCAGGTGTGGGTGGTATGAGGTCAATGCATGGGTATGTGGGATGTACTGATTATGGAGACTACTACCCATTATATTATATTATAACTCTCCAGATTTATTCCTCTCTGATCACTCATATATATATATTAATCTACTGGTCTTACTGAGTTCCTCACACTGGTCTAAACTGGATATTGTGGTATGGGGTATATGGTGTTTTATGGTTGTGTATGGTAGGCCTCCGTGGCTGCCTGGCAGCACTGCCCGACGTATGGCTGTAGCACACCACTCAGGGTATCGGCACTACTCGCATGCGATGCCACATTTTAGTTTAAACCACTTCCATTATCTTTAATCACTATCCTTGTTTTTCCACTGCCAATTTAGGTTCACTAGGTCTTTCTATTATGTCCTGGTAGCCTAGTTCATTCGTTATATGTGGTAACTCAAATCTTTGTGTATCACTTGTCACATGTCAACACCAGGGCAAGTAGAGTGACCCACACTGCCACACTTATCTATTGTTTTTTAGTTTCCTCTTATTTTATCACTAGTATTTTATCACTGTTCTGAACACTGGTTATTACAAGGATATACACTATATTTATTCAAGATACACTTTTCTTTTCACTGTACTATACTGGGATCGTTGTTTTATTTTTCACACGGCAGCTAGGCCTACGGTAATTTTCCTCTTACACTTCCATGAAAATTTATTTCAAGCTTAGTTGTGGTAACGGGAAAGACACTTCACACCGTAGGCTTATGCCTTTTCATAGATTATATACTCAATTTATGTATAGTGTGATTCCCTGCACATCAATGCCACCATCACTTGTTTTATTACTTATAACTATAGTAAATATTCATCTGTTATTTCCACTTCTCAGGACCTCTGGCAATAGTTCGCTAGTGCCAGTCACTTGTAGTATATTCCCATATGCTACACCATATATTTTACGCTATACTGGGGATTTATTACGATTACTCTTAGCTCCAAATTTAGTTCGCTATGTCACTGCACATATATATCCTTGCCACTCGCTTAGACAGTTCAATATCTGTTTGTTTATTTCCACTACCGTCAACATCTGGCAATAATTCGCTAGTGCTGGTCAGGCCTATTCCCACAGTAACTGTTACTCTACCGGCACTCTCCAATTGACACTATAATCCATATTTTTCTATTTAGTATTCACTGATATTCCTTTTATGTTGGTTCAAATGAGTATATGCACTTTATGGTTGCACTCGCTTATTTCCCGCACTCTGTCTCCTCAGCGACTATCACGAAACGCAATTTTGGCGCGAAAATTAGAAGCCGATCAGATGAGTCATTCTGCAGTTATGTCACGAATTCTAACAATTTCAAGATATTTAACGATTTTATTACATCAACTAATTTGCCTGCATGGAAACGAAACTTAATATTCTGGCACTACGATGCGTCAGCCATTAAATATTAAAGTCGTTCAAAAGAGGTAAACTGAAAAGTATTTAAAGTGGTTTATCAGGAATAAAAATTTCACACTTTTGTACACAAAAACTGATCAGATCTGTACTTACACATTTTAATTTCACTTTCCACTGTCGTCGATTTTTTCCGTACCTTTATTTTGAACCTTTGAATCTACACACCAATGAGAGTTTTGGAAGTTATCGGAGCCAATCCAGGATGCTGAAATGGGTTGAATATCTTTGGTCATAGGACAGATGAACATGATAACTGTTCCAAGAATTTAAGTCCTCGTTACCAGTCACAAGTCTTGAAAATGTGAAACCGACTGAATGAAGCTTTCTCGTGTTATCAGTGAAATAAAATCCCGAAGATGGAGGAAGAAAAAAAAAAAAAAAATAAGCAGCCTCTTAAAGGTCCCCCTGCGGAGATAAAAAAAAAAATCAAAATTTTTATTTCTCTGTGTTACAGTATACAAACTTTAGTTATATAATAAAGTATTATTAGGAACAAAGAAAACCAGCTATATGTATTTCGGTCGCTGCACAATCTGAAACAAGTATCTCCGTATACCATTACGTCAGTCCCTTGTACCTCAATGCATACGCTTGGAATAGTGTAATGTGTGTCTTAAGTCGATGAGGCAGTTAAATATTAGCTTTAAAAATATGAAGGAAATCTGACGAGGCATTCACAAGTCATGTGGAAACTTATTTGTTTTTCAATAAAAAGGATAAATTAGGACATACACAGCCCAAATATAATCTGAGGCGACACTCAGAAATTATAGCAAGAAAAGCAATACGTATTTCGTTTTTTCTCATTTCTCCAAAAATGAAAGGAAACTGGGATCCACACAGGTTAAAATCAATCCAAACTTTAATATGATCAAGATTTGTCAGCTTTTAAGAAAGTAAGTTAAGTATATATGTTAGTTTTATGTAAGCTTAGTGTACATAACATACAAAATTTAAACAATGGTTTTGAGAGCACACAGATGTTAATAATAATATTAATAATAATATTAGTAATAGTAGGTAGTAGGTTGATAGACAGCAACCACCCAGGGAGGTACTACCATCCTGCCAGGTGACTGTGAAACAGAAACCTGAAACTGTTTTACATGATGGTAGGATTGCTGGTGTCTTTTTTCTGTCTCATAAACATGCAAGAGTTCAGGTACGTCTTGCTACTTCTACTTACACTTAGGTCACGCTACGCAAACATGTACACGTTTATGTATACACACTCATCTGAGTTTTCTTTGATTTTATCTTAATAGTTCTTGTTCTTATTGCTTTTCCTTTCATATCCATGGGGAAGTGGAATAAGAATCTTTCCTCCGTAAGCCATGCGTGTTGTAAAAGTCAACTAAAATGCCGGGAACAATGGGCTAGTAACCCCTTTTCCTGTATAGCTTACTAAAAAGAAAAAGAAGAAAACCGTCAAAGTGGGATGTTTGAATGTGCGTGGATGTTGTGCGAATGATAAGAAAGAGATGATTGTAGATGTTATGAATGAAAAGAAGCTGGATGTCCTGGCTTTAAGTGAGACAAAGCTGAAGGGGGTAGGAGAGTTTCAGTGGGGAGAAATAAATGGGATTAGGTCAGGGGTTTCAAATAGAGTTAGAGCTAAAGAAGGAGTGGCAATAATGTTGAATAATCAGTTATGGCAGGTAAAGAAGGAATATAAATGTATAAATTCAAGGATTATGTGGAGTAAAATAAAGGTTGGATGTGAAAAGTGGGTTATAGTAAGTGTTTATGCACCTGGAGAAGAGAGAAGTGTAGAGGAGAGAGAGAGAGATTTTGGGAAATGTTGAGTGAGTGTGTGGGAGTTTTGAACCAAGTGAGAGAGTAATTGTGGTTGGGGATCTTAATGCTAAAGTGGGTAAAAATGTTGTGGAGGGAGTAGTAGGTAAATTTGGGGTGCCAGGGGTAAATGTAAATTGGGAACCATTAATTGAGCTATGTGTAGAAAGAGGTTTGGTAATAAGTAATACATATTTTATGAAAAAGAGGATAAATAAATATACAAGGTATGATATAGCACGTAAGGAAAGTAGTTTGTTGGATTATGTATTGGTGGATAAAAGGTTGATGGGTAGGCTTCAGGATGTACATGTTTATAGAGGGGCAACAGATATATCAGATCATTATTTGGTTGTAGCTACAGTTAGAGTAAAAGGTAGATGGGACAAAAAGAAAATGGCAACAGCAAGTAAGAGAGAGGTAAAAGTGTATAAACTAAGGGAGGAGGAAGTTAGGGTGAGATATAAGCAACTATTGGCAGAAAGGTGGGCTAGTGCAAGTATGAGTAGTGGGGGTTGAAGAGAGTTGGGATAGTTTTAAAAATGCAGTATTAGAATGTGGGGCAGAAGTTTGTGGCTATAGGAGGGTGGGTGCAGGAGGAAAGAGGAGTGAGTGGTGGAATGAAGAAGTAAAGGGTGTGATAAAAGAGAAAAAGGTAGCTTATGAGAGGTTTTTACAAAACAGAAGTGTTAATAGAAGAGCAGAGTATATGGAGAGTAAAAGAAAGGTGAAGAGAGTGGTGAGAGAGTGCAAAAGAAGAGCTGATGAAAGAATGGGAGAGGCTCTGTCAAGAAATTTTGCTGAAAACAAGAAAAAATTTTGGATTGAGATAAACAAGGTAAGAAAGCCTAGGGAACAAATGGATTTGTCAGTTAAAAACAGAGTAGGGGAGTTAGTAGATGGGGAGCTGGAGGTATTGGGTAGATGGCGGGAATATTTTGAGGAACTTTTAAATGTCGACGAAAAAAGGGAGGCGGTAATTTCATGTACTGGCCAGGGAGGTACAACATCGTTTAGGAGTGAAGAAGAGCAGGATGTGAGTGTGGGGAGGTGCGTGAGGCATTACGTAGAATGAAAGGGGGTAAAGCAGCTGGAACTGACGGGATCATGACAGAAATGTTAAAAGCAGGGGGGGATATAGTGCTGGAGTGGTTGGTATTTTTGTTTAATAAATGTATGAAAGAGGGGAAGGTACCTAGGGATTGGCAGAGAGCATGTATAGTTCCTTTATATAAAGGGAAGGGGATAAAAGAGAGTGTAAAAATATTGGGGAATAAGTTTACTGAGTATACCAGGTAAAGTGTATGGCAGGGTTATTATTGAAAGAATTAGAGGTAAGACAGAGAGTAGGATTGCAGATGAGCAAGGAGGCTTTAGAGTGGGTAGGGGATGTGTAGATCAAGTGTTTACAGTGAAGCATATATGTGAACAGTATTTAGATAAAGGTAGAGAAGTTTTTATTGCATTTATGGATTTAGAAAAGGCATATGATAGAGTGGATAGGGGAGCAATGTGGCAAATGTTGCAAGTGTATGGAATAGGTAGTAAGTTACTGAAGGCTGTAAAGAGTTTTTATGAGGATAGTGAGGCTCAGGTTAGGGTGTGTAGGAGAGAGGAGATTACTTCCCGGTAAAAGTAGGTCTTAGACAGGGATGTGTAATGTCACCATGGTTGTTTAATATATTTATAGATGGGGTTGTAAAAGAAGTAAATGCTAGGGTGTTGGGGA
Source organism: Cherax destructor (assembly GCA_009830355.1). NCBI lineage: Eukaryota > Metazoa > Arthropoda > Malacostraca > Decapoda > Parastacidae > Cherax > Cherax destructor. The sequence continues at coordinate 112,740 of WNWK01004897.1, forward strand.
GAGGGGTGGGATTAAATTATGGAGAATTAAATGCAAAATGGGAGTTGACACAGTTACTTTTTGCTGATGATACTGTGCTTATGGGAGATTCTAAAGAAAAGTTGCAAAGGTTAGTGGACGAGTTTGGGAGTGTGTGTAAAGGTAGAAAGTTAAAAGTGAACATAGATAAGAGTAAGGTGATGAGGGTATCAAACGATTTAAATAAAGAAAAATTTGATATCACATTGGAGAGAGGGATTATGGAAGAAGTAAATGTTTTCAGATATTTGGGAGTTGACGTGTCAGCGGATGGGTTTATGAAGGATGAGGTTAACCATAGAATTGATGAAGGAAAAAAGGTGAGTGGTGCATTGAGGTATCTGTGGAGACAAAAAACGTTATCCATGGAGGCAAAGAAGGGAATGTACGAAAGTATAGTGGTACCAACACTCTTATATGGGTGTGAAGCATGGGTTGCAAATGCTGCAGCGAGGAGGAGGCTGGAGGCAGTGGAGTTGTCCTGTCTAAGGGCAATGTGTGGTGTAAATATTATGCAGAAAATTCGTAATGTGGAAATTAGGAGATGTGGAGTTACTAAAAGTATTTGTCAGAGGGCTGAAGAGGGGTTGTTGAGATGGTTTGGTCATTTAGAGAGAATGGATCAAAGTAGAATGACTTGGAGAGCGTATAAATCTGTAGGGGAAGGAAGGCGGGGTAGGGGTCGTCCTAGAAAAGGTTGGAGGGAAGGGGTAAAGGAGGTTTTGTGGGCGAGGGGCTTGGACTTCCAGCAAGCATGTGTGAGCGTGTTAGATAGGAGTGAATGGAGACGAATTGTTTTTGGGACTTGACGATCTGTTGGAGTGTGAGCAGGGTAACATTTTGTGAAGGGATTCAGGGAAACCAGTTAATTGATTTAGTTGGACTTGAGTCCTGGAAATGGGAAGTACAATGCCTGCACTTTAAAGGAGGGGTCTGGGATAGTGACAGCTGGGAGGGACTATTCTCAGCTGTGGTATCTGAGCGCCTCTGCAAAGACAGTGATTATGTATGAGTGTGGTGAAAGTGTTGAATGATGATGAAAGTATTTTCTTTTTGGGGATTTTCTTTCTTTTTGGGTCACCCTGCCTCGGTGGGAGACGGCCGACTTGTTGAAAAAAAAAAAAAAAAAAATTAGTAATAATAATAACAATAATAATAATAATAAATAATAATAATATAAATAATAATAAAATTAATAATAATATCCTTATTTCTACAAGTACAAGTACATAGTGTATAGGCCTAGCTGACATCATTGACATACTACTATATAGAAAGCCGCTTGTTATACCTAGAGTATACCTGGAGAGGGTTTCGGGGGTCAACGCCCCCTCGGATTGGTCTGAGACCAGGCCTCGTCGAGGATCAGGGCCTGATCAACTAGGCTGTTACTGCTGGCCGCACGCAAACTTACGTACGAAGCACAGCCCGGTTGGTTAGGTATTGACTTTCGGTGCCTGTTCAGTGCCTTCTTGAAGACAGCCAGGGGTCTATTGGTAATCACCTTTATGAATGCTGGGAGGCAGTTGAACAGTCTTGAGCCCCTGAAACTTTTTGTGTTGCCTCTCACTGTACTCATGGTGCCTCTGCTTTTCATTGGGGGAATGTTGCATCTCCTGCCGAGTCTTTTGCTTTCATAGGGAGTGATTTTCGTGTGCAAGTTTCGTACTAATTCTCTAGGATTTTCCAAGTGTATATTATCATGTATCTCTCTCGCCTGAGCTCCTAGGAATACAGACCAAAGGCCTTCAACCGTTCCCAGTAATTTAGGTGCCTTATCATACTTATGTGTGCCGTGAAAGTTCTTTGTACACTCTCCAGGTCAACAATTTCGCCTGCCTTGAGGGGGGCAGTTAGTGTGCAGCAGTATTCCAACCTAGAGAGAACAAGCGATTTGAAGAGAATCATCATGGGCTTGGGGTCCCAAGTTATGAAGGTTCTCATTATCCATCCTATCGTTTTCCTAGCAGATGCGGAAGATACATTATTGTGGTCTTTGAAGGCGAGATCCTCTGACATTATCCCTCCCAGGTCCTTCACATTAGTTTTTCGTTCTATTGTATGGTTAGAATTTGTTGTATACCCTGATACCTTGAATAGTTGAAATTTCTCTTCATTGAACTTCATATTGTTTTGAGTGGCTCATTTGAAGATTTGGTTGATGTCCGCTTGGAGTCTTGCGGTGTCTTCAATGGAGGACACTATCATGGCAATTCGGGTGTCTCCTTACACCTTTCTGCTTTGTATTGGACTGATGAAGCCACTGTGTGGCGAAACGTTTCTTCAATAAAGATTACCATTTGTTGCTTAAGTGTCTCAATCTTCAACTTGTCGGTTTAAAACCATTTATCACACGGAAGACACAGAGCTATGGCTTACATCTCTTTTTATGTCAGATATGATCTTACGCGTCACCACACTAGTTATAGGGTAAATATTAGCAACATTAAAAAACACGATTGTATAGAAAAGCATTAACAGTAGTGGCCCTTTGTAAGCTAATTCAATTATAAGGCACCCTCTCAGAATGTACTACTCTCCCCACCACCTAGTCGCGAGCATACATTATCCCACAAAACTTGAAAACCCCTCCACCTGCGTAATGATTCTGTTTCTCAATACTTGCAAACCCACTTCCTAAGACCTAAAATTTTAGATTTATCAACATTCACGGTCATTCCTCACGCCTTTCCAAACATTCCTACCACCCCTTCAAGCGCTTAAAATCTAGTATTACGTTCATTCACCAATAACTTAGTATCATCTATATACCCCATAACAGCTGGAAAATCTCTTCCTTCTACTCTCATCACCCCACAACAAACCCTTATTTCTCATCAGCCTATAGTCCAACACACACGTGAAGAGCATCTGAGATAACGGACAACTCTGCCCTGAAGCTCTACCAATGAGCACAGCCGCCCCTAATTTACCATTAACCAGGGCTCTAGCCACCGCTCCATCATTCACAATATCCACCCACCTCACAATTTCCTCCCAAAACTCGTCGACGGGACTAGAGTCGAATAGCTAGGCAGTACTTTTTAAAAACACGTTTTTATTAATATTTTTTTTTTATCTTCTGAAACAGGTTTCTTTCCACCAGGCCACGGTGGCCAGTGGCCTGGTGGCCACTGGCAAAAGGTTCACACTGTGAGGGTCCTGTGAGGGGAATGTTTCCTTACACCGGTTTTCTATGTTCACCCATCAGTAAAATGGGTACCAGGGTGTTAGTCGACTGGCGTGGGTCGCATCCCGGGACAAAATTGACCTAATTTTCCCGAAATGTTCTGCATAACAAGCGGCTTTCTGTATAATAGTATGTCATTGATGTCAGCTAGGCCTGTATACCTTGTACATGTACATGTAGAAATAATATTAATAAGAATTATTATTATTATTATAGTACATTTTAAACAACATCAGTCGGTTCACAGCCGTTGATTTACAAGTTAGGTAGTAGTCGATGCCTTAAATATTCTATGGAGAGGAAGCACAAACACACGGGTCATTTCACAGTTAATAAAAACAACAGATACAGCTTCTTTAGACAAACGTGGCAGTAAAACAGTTGTAAAGAATTACAGTCCGAAAAAACTAACGTCCCGAATCGTAAAAAACTTTGAAAGGATTCTAAGAAGCCAGATCACAAACCACCTGGACACACAGCTATTGCACAACTCAGGGCAGCATTTGTTTATAGCAGGTCACTCCTGCCTCTCACTCCTCAACCACTATGATATGGTCTTGGATGCAATGGGGGACAAACAAAATGAAGATGCAATAACCTTCGACAAGTGCGACCATGGTGTAGCAGCAAACAAGATGCTTGATAAAGGAATAACAGGAAAAGTGAGCAGATGGATCTATAACTCCCTAACAAATAGAACACAAAGAGCAAAGGTAAACAGAGTAAAGTGAGTGATGGCTAGACTGAAAAGCTCTGTTCCACAAGGTACAGTACTCGCCCCATCTTTTTCTTCATCCTCATATCTGACATAGACAGAGATGTAAGCCACAGCACCGTGTCCTACTTTGCTGATGATACCAGAATTTGCATGACAGTGTCATCCTTTGAGGACACTGCAAATCTCGAAGCAGACATTAACCAAGTTGTTAAATAGGCCTCAGAAAACAATATGAAGTTCAATGAGGACAAATTTCAACCACTCCGCTATGGGAAATCTCAAAGAAATAAAAACTGGGTCAGAGTATAAAGCAAATTCCAACCACATAATAGAGAGAAAAGCTGATGTGAAGGACCCGGGAGTGATAATGTCAGAGAATCTCACTTTCAAAGATCACAACAATGTATCTACTACATCTGCTAGGAAGAAGTAAGGATTGACAATGAGAGCCTTCAAAACTAGGGATGCCAAAGCAATGATGACTCTTTTCAAATAGCTTGTTCCCTCTAGGCTGGAGTACTGCTGTACACCAATAACCCCTTTCAAGTCAGGTGAAATTGCAGAACTGGAGAAAATACAGAGAACTTTTAATGTATGTATAGTATGATACAATAAAGCACCTCAATGACTGGGAAGTCCTTTGACCTGTACTCCTTGGAATTCCTGCGAGAAAGATACATGATAATATACACTAAATAAGTGTCAGGGGCCCAAGACTGTTCAATTGCCTCTCGGCATACATAAGGGGAAATACCAGTAGACTCCTGGCTGTCTTTAAGGAAGAGCTCAATAGGCACAAAGTCAGTACCTGACCAGCTGGGCTGTGATTCATACGCCGGTTTGCATGTGGCCAGCAGTAACAGCCTAGTTGATCAGGACTTGATCCACCGCGAGGCCTGGTCATGGACCGGGCCGCGGGGCCATTGACCATAACACCCTCCAGGTATACTCCAGGTTCCTTTCCAGTCAAGGACGGATCAAGCGCCCTTTTCCCTTCTGCATCGCACACACAAAATCATCAATAATGAATTGATCACCTAACACAAATACCATACTGGCCAGGTGCGACAACTTGACCCAGAACACACCTTACTTAACACACTTTAGTCTTTGTCTCTTTGGGAAGAGACCAACTCCATCACCGAACACAACCCAGTCAAGCTCTCTCTTTCATAACGTTCATGAGGCTTACCAAAACCACTTTCAATAATGTCAATGATTGCCGTAAAATTATTTTTATATTATTAAAAAAACTGGTATCTTATCCTTCGCCAGAGTTTTCCCAGCGATCGTTGCTCTTGCAATGATGATATTACAAGGACCTTAATGGAAATAAGTCACTAATTTACACATATTTTGGAATTTTTTTTTTACATAATTTTCCTAAATGTAGAACATATAACTGAAAAATATAATAAGTGTGTATTTAAATGTGATGCTATTTGGACCCTTCGAGAAATTTGAAGTGAAGGGGGGGGAGGGGGGGGGTGTAAAACAGCCAGTGAGTGAGGCCGGTGAAGACGCCATATTGAAACTGAATGTGTGAACACTGGTCCTTTAATAGTGCGATGTAATCACGCGTCATCGAAGTTCAATGGGTGTATATCGGACTCAATCCGTAATTTAGAAATTGTTGACACGTTCCCGATGAAGAATTGGGATAAATACTAGTATGGAAAACCCTTACAATTCGGCCATCGTAAATTCTTGCTGTAGTGGTAGCATTAGGGTGTTTTATATAAAGAAAATAATTGTGATCCAGGAATTAAATGGTGAGTTCTTAATAAATAGTATGCATATATTTTTTGTAAAATGTTGTATATTAAACAGATCCCCCCTTTCCTTTCTTTTCAAGTCACAAACCATCATACAGTCTACTCAATATCTTGCAATTTACCAACATTATTGGTATTAATTTTATGTAGTAATAGTTGATAAGCCCAAGTTTTTTTGGTGGGAAAGAGTTTGTGTGGGTCTCGGAAGAGAGGCATAGTGCAGCCTAGTGTCTAAAATCCCACCTGGCTCTGAGGTACAACTAACATTAGTACGTACAATAAATTGTTGCTTAGTTGGGCCCCCTCAAATTATATGGATGTACCTGTGAACCACACATATGTTACTATGTATGTGTACCTGTACCAAAATGTACTTACTTTCTTACCGTGACATAATATAGATTAAATACTATAGTAAGTGATGTAAAAGTAACGTTTTCTATAATGGTTAACTTAAGAAACTTAAATTGTCATGAGTAACTAAACTATATTTACCATAGTTTGTGTACACACATCAGATCCCTTAAGAAAGTTCCTTGAAGCCGTCTAGGAGGCTCTTGCTCTATGTAATTGAACTTGCCCTACTGTTTCAGTGTGTGTCCTTCCCTCACTCTCCTGGAGCCCATGAATAAACACTGACTTTGCCCTCTCCTCCTCCCATTGCCTTTTCCTCTGTTACCTGTCTGTAAATGGCCATTTTCTTCCTTATTTCCTGTAGCTCTTGGTGGCATGGTCGTGCCTCTGCCTTTAACCTATCCCCCTCTCCACCTGCACCCAGCTGCTCTCCCCCTTCACTCCTTGGCCCTGCTTGGAAGGCTGATAGGGCCTTAGCGTAAGTTATATCTCCTTCCTTCCCGTTGGGCCCCTCATTCAGTAGGGGTGTACCAGCTTCAGATGTTGTGTCTTCTCTGGTCAGTACCCGTGTAACCCGCTTCAGCCTGTTTACCTCGTATTCTAGGGCCCTTATCCTGGCTACTGCATCTTCGACTTGTGACTCCAAAGTCTTCTTCTCCTCCTACCTCTTTTCCAATTTCACAGAAAGCTCTCTCTCCATTTTTGCAGAAAGCCCTCCTAGTTTTCTCTTCCACTCTTGTTCCATCCTTATGCACTGCTCTTCCACCCATTCTTCCTGACCAGAACCATTCTCCTCTGATCCCTGGGTCCTTCGAGTCCCTACCATTTTTTTTTGTTTTTTGTTTTTGTTTTTGTGTGGTGTGTGTGTGTGGTGTGCGTGTGCGTGGTGTGTGTGTGTGGTGTGTGCGTGTGCATGTGGTGTGTGTGGTGTGTGCGTGTGGTGTGTGCGTGTGGTGTGTGCGTGTGGTGTGTGCGTGTGGTGTGTTCTTGTGGTGTGTGCGTGTGCGTGTGGTGTGTGTGTGTGTACTCACCTAATTGTACTCACCTAATTGTGGTTGCAGGGGTCGAGACTCAGCTCCTGGCCCCGCCTCTTCGCTGTCTGCTACTGGGTCTCTGCTCTCCCTGCTCCATGAGCTTTATCATACCTTGTCTTAAAACTATGTATGGTTCCTGCCTCCACTATATCTTTCTCTAGACTATTCCACTTCCTGACTACTCTGTGGCTGAAGAAATGCTTCCTAACATCCCTTTGACTCATCTGAGTCTTCAGCTTCCAGTTGTGTCCCCTTGTTTCCGTGTTCCCTCTCTGGAACATCCTGTCACTGTCTACCTTGTCAATTCCCCGCAGTATTTTGTATGTCGTTATCATGTCTCCTCTGACCCTTCTTTCCTCCAGTGTTGTTAGTCCTATTTCCCTCAACCTTTCTTCATAAGACAGACCCATGAGTTGTGGAACTAACCTTGTCGCAAACCTTTGCACTTTCTCTAGTTTCTTTACGTGCTTGACCAGGTGTGGGTTCCAGACTGGTGCTGCATATTCTAGTATGGGCCTGACGTACACGGTATACAGTGTCTTGAACGATTCCTTGTTAAGGTAACGGAACGCTAATCTTAGGTTTGCCAGTCGCCCATATGCTGCCGCAGTTATCTGGTTGATGTGTGCCTCCGGAGACGTGCTTGGCGTTATACTCACTCCAAGGTCTTTCTCCTTTGCCGAGGTTTGTAGCCTTTGTCCGCCTAGCTTGTACTCTGTCAGCGGTCTTCTTTGCCCTGTGTGTGTGTGTGTGTGTGTGTGTGTGTGTGTGTGTGTTAGTTAGTTACCATTTTGTCCTAGGCACATGTCGATTAGACACTAGGCCTGTTGTATGTATATGTGTGTGTGTGTATGTGTAAGGAAACACTTCGAAATGTTTCTGCCCCGCCGGGAATTGAACCCGGGCCCTCCGTGCGTGAAGCGAGAGGTTTAGCCACCATGCCATCGGGGCGTGTGTGTGTACTCACCTAGTTGTACTCACCTAGTTGTGGTTGCAGGGGTCGAGTCATAGCTCCTGGCCCCGCCTCTTCACTGGCCGTTACTGGGTCACTCTCCCTGCGCCATGAGCTTTATCATACCTCTTCTTAAAGCTATGTATGGAGCCTGCCTCCACTACATCACTTCCTAAACTATTCCACTTCCCGACCACTCTGTGACTGAAGAAATACTTCCTAACATCTCTGTGATTCATCTGAGTCTTCAACTTCCAACTGTGTCCCCTTGTTGCTGTGTCCCATCTCTGGAACATTCTGTCTCTGTCCACTTTGTCAATTCCTCTCAGTATGTTATATGTTGTTATCATGTCCCCCCTATCTCTCCTGTCCTCCAGTGTCGTCAGGTCGATTTCCCTTAACCTCTCCTCGTAGGACATACCCCTTAGCTCCGGGACTAGTCTTGTTGCAAACCTTTGCACTTTCTCGAGCTTCTTCACGTGCTTGGCTAGGTGTGGGTTCCAAACTGGTGCTGCATACTCCAGTATGGGCCTAACGTACACAGTGTACAGGGTCCTGAACGATTCTTTATTAAGATGTCGGAATGCTGTTCTTAGGTTTGCTAGGCGCCCATATGCTGCAGCAGTTATTTGGTTGATGTGCGCCTCAGGAGATGTACCTGGTGTTATACTCACCCCAAGGTCTTTTTCCTTGATTGAGGTTTGCAGTCTCTGGCCCCCTAGGCTGTACTCCGTCTGCGGTCTTCTTTGCCCTTCCCCAATCTTCATGACTTTGCACTTGGTGGGGTTGAACTCCAGGAGCCAATTGCTGGACCAGGCTTGCAGCCTGTCCAGATCCCTTTGTAGTTCTGCCTGGTCCTCGTCCGACTGAATTCTTCTCATCAACTTCACATCATCTGCAAACAGGGAGACTTCGGAGTCTATTCCTTCCGTCATGTCGTTCACAAATACCAGAAACAGTACTGGTCCAAGGACTGACCCCTGTGGAACCCCGCTCGTCACCGGCGCCCACTCTGACACCTCACCACGTACCATGACTCGCTGCTGTCTTCCTGACAGGTATTCCCTGATCCATTGTAGTGCCTTCCCTGTTACCCCTGCCTGGTCCTCCAACTTTTGCACTAATCTCTTGTGTGGAACTGTGTCAAACGCCTTCTTACAGTCCAAGAATATGCAATCTACCCACCCCTCTCTCTCTTGTCTTATTGCTGTCACCCTGTCGTAGAACTCCAGTAGGTTTGTAACACAGGATTTCCCGTCCCTAAAACCGTGTTGGCCGTCGTTGATAAGCTCATTCCTTTCTAGGTGCTCCACCACTCTTCTCCTGACTATCTTCTCCATGACCTTGCATGCTATACATGTCAGTGACACTGGCCTGTAGTTTAGTGCTACGTTCCTGTCTCCTTTTTTAAAAATTGGAACTACATTTGCTGTCTTCCATACCTCAGGTAGTTGCCCTGTTTCGATAGATGTGTTGAAGATCATTGTTAGGGGTACACATAGCTCCTCTGCTCCCTCTCAGGACCCATGGAGAGATGTTATCCGGCCCCATCGCCTTTGAGGTATCTAGCTCGCTTAGTAGCCTCTTCACTTCCTCCTCAGTTGTGTGTATTGTGTCCAGTACCTGATGGTGTACCCTACCTCTCCTCCTTTCTGGAGGCCCTTCTATCTCCTCTGTGAACACCTCTTTGAATCTCATGTTGAGCTCCTCACACACTTCACGGTCATTTCTTGTGACCTCCCCTCCTACCTTCCTCAGCCTGATCACCTGGTCCTTGACTGTTGTTCTCCTCCTGATGTGGCTGTACAGCAGCTTTGGGTCAGATTTGGCTTTCGCTGCTATGTCATTCTCGTACTGTCTTTGGGCCTCCCTTCTGATCTGTGCATATTCATTTCTGGCTCTACGACTCCTCTCCTTATTCTCCGGGGTTCTTTGCCTTCTGTACCTCTTCCATTCCCTTGTACACTTGGTTTTGGCTTCCCTGCACCTTTGGGTGAACCATGGGCTCATCCTGTCTTTTTCGCTTCTCCTGTTACCCTTGGGTATAAACCTCTCCTCAGCTTTCTTGCAAATTGTTGTCACATATTCCATCATCACGTCTACTGACTTCCCTGCCATCTCTCTGTCCCACTGAACTCCATGCAGGAAGTTCCTCATGCCCACATATTCACCTTTCTTGTAGTTTGGCTTCATTCGTGCAGCCCTTCCTGCTTCCCCTTCCACTTGTAACTCTACTATGTATTCGAAACTTAGAACCATGTGATCACTGGCCCCAAGGGGGCTTTCATGTGTGATGTCCTCAATATCTGCACTACTCAGGGTGAATACTAAGTCCAGTCTCGCTGGTTCGTCCTCTCCGCTCTCTCTGGTAGTGTCCCTTACGTGTTGGTACATGAGATTTTCCAGTACCACCTCCAGCATCTTAGCCCTCCACGTTTCTTGGCCCCCATGTGGCTCTAAGTTCTCCCAATCAATTTCCCTATGGTTGAAGTCACCCATGATCAGTAGCTTCGCCCTGCTCGCACAAGCCCTTCGGGCCACTACTGCCAGTGTGTCAATCATCGCTCTGTTACTCTCATCATACTCTTGCCTTGGCCTCCTGCTGTTCTGTGGTGGGTTATACATCACTGCAATTACCACCTTGGGACCTCCAGACTGTAGCATTCCTACTATGTAATCCCCAGCTTCTCCTCTGTCTCCTCTCTCCAGCTCGTCAAAATCCCATCGGTTTTTGATCAGCAGTGTTACTCCTCCACCCCCTCTGTTCCCTCTGTCTTTCCTCAGGATCTGGTACCCCATTGGAAAGATGGCATCTGTTATCATACCTGTGAGCTTGGTTTCAGTGAGAGCTATTATGTCCGGTGATGCCTCTTTCACTCTTTCGTGCCACTCCTCCCACTTATTTGTTATTCCATCAGCATTGGTGTACCATACCTTCAGTTTCCTCTCTAATACAGTGTTTTGGGGGGTCTGTGAGGGTGGGGTACCTGGCAGTGTACTGTGGGATTCTATAGTAGAGTGTTGGGTGTGGGCTGTGAGTGTGGGTTGTAGTTTGTGTTGGGACCGTGTGCTTGGTTGTTGGGTTGTGCTTGTTCCTGTTGCTCCGTCCTGCTCTGGTTGTCCTCTACTGATTCTGTCCTTGTCTCTCCTCCTCACTCCTTTCGCCTTTGTGCCCTCTCCCTCAGCTGCTGTCGTTCTGTTTTTGTTCTGTCCCGGTCTAGGAACACCCTCCTGTAATCCTCCGTTTCCTTCAATCGTGGTTTCTCTTGGAGGATTCTGTCCCTCTCTGTTTCTGTCCTGAGAATCAGCTTGAGCGGTCGTTTTCTCCCTTCGAGTACCCCCCTATTCTCTGAAAATTTACAATCTCGGACATGTCTTCTTCGCCTATTTCTTTGAGTATGCTCTCAATCTCCTTTCTTTCTGCCTGCCGTCTTTCAGTGTGTGTCCTTTCCTCTCCTTCATCCCATGAATAAACACTGCCTTTGCCCTCTCCTCCTCCCATTGCCTTTCCCTCTGCAGCTCAGGTTCCTGTTTCTCCCTTTTTTTTCATGTCGCTCTTGTTGGCATGATTGTTCCCCTGCATTTGCCCTATTCCCCTCTCCACCTGCTCTCAGCTGCTCACCCCCTTCGCTCCTTGGCCCTGCTTGGTAGGCAGATGCGGCTGTAGTGTAAGTTATATCTCCTTCCTTCCCGATGGACACCCTTGATGCTGTGTCTTTACTGGTCAATACCCCTGTAACCTGTTTCAGCCTGTTTACCTCATCTTCTAGGCCTCTTATCCTGGCTACTGCATCTTCAGCTTGTGACTCCCAATTCTTCTTCTCCTCCTCCTCCAACCTCTTTTCCAGTTTCACAGAAAGCTCTCTCTCCATTTTTGCAGAAAGCTCTCCTAGTTTTCTCTCCCACTCCTGTTCCATCCTCTTGCACTGCTCTTCCATCCATTCTTCCTTACCAGAGCCGTGCTCCTCTGGTCCCTGGGTCCTGCGAGTCCATACCATGTGTGTGTGTGTGTGTGTGTGTGTGTGTGTGTGTGTGTGTGTGTTTGTGGTGTGTACTCACCTATATGTGGTTGCAGGGGTCGAGTCATAGCTCCTGGCCCCGCCTCTTCACTGGTCGATACTAATTCACTCTCTCCCTGCTCCATAAGCTTTATCATTCCTCTTCTTAAAGCTATGTATAGAACTTGCTTCCACTATTTCACTCTTCAGATTATTCCACTTTTTTACAACTCTAAGGCTAAAGAAATACTTCCTAACATCCCTATGACTCATCTGGGTTTTCAGCTTCCAATTGTGGCCCCTTGTTCCTGTATCCCATCTCTGAAACATTCGAGCCCTGTCCACCTTTTCAATTCCTCTTAGTATTTTATACGTTATCATGTCTCCCCTGTCCTCTAGTGTCATCAGGTTGAGTTCCCTTAACGACAAGACACTAAGATCACAGATCACACATTTATACATATTCCCTCAAACATTAAAACCAACTTTATAAGATGACAAACCATTTATCTAAGAATACTAATCTCAATCCACTAAGATCACTCATCTCAAAGCCACTAAGATCACCAGAAACTAAGATCATCAACTAACACTCATTTTATACACATTCCCTCAAAACATTTTAACCAAGATTACCAAAACTAGGCTCACTCATCTCAAATCCACTAAGATCATAGATCACACATTTTATACATACATATTCCCTCAAACATTATAACCATCTTTTATAAGATGACAAACCATTATCTAAGATCACTAATCTCAATCCACTAAGATCACTCATCTCAAAAACCACTAAGCTCACAGAACATTTTTTATATACATTCCCTTATATCACCAACCGAGAACACTATTACTGAGATCACTTAGGACAAGATCGCTAAAACTATGAATACTTTTTACTATTGGAACACTTCCAAACAACATTGGAACATTTCCAAATTACATTAGAACACTCCCAGATTACTTTGAGCACATCCAAAACAATATTAGACCACCCCCAGATTACTTTAAGCACATCCAAAACAATATTAGAACACTCCCAGATTATTTTGACCACATCCAAAACGATGTTAGAACACTCCCAGATTACTTTGAGCACATCCAAAACAATATTTGAATACTCCCAGATTACTTTGAATACTCCCAAAACACCATTTGAATACTCCCGAAACAACATATACCATTTAACCTAACCTAACCTACCCCAACCTAACATCACCTACCCTAACCCAATTAACATTTAACCCAACCTAACTTATCCTTCAAATCACTCATTCACCATTTGAACACCTTCAACTAACACATGAGACATCAACAAACGTATACATGACATAATCACAATTAATACATACGCCTCCAATTAAGACATATCATAATCACTAAGGCATATTCACCATTCTTATACATGACATGAGACATAACCAACATCTAAGACAAATAAAAAATCTAACTCATATACACAAAATAATATATATCCACAAAATACCATGTCACGATCACCACCAGCTAAGACATATCATGAACACACCCAACTTAGACATAACATTATCACATTTTTATAAACATCCCCTCAAATCATTATAAGTAACTTTATAAGATGACAAACCATTATCTAAGAACACTAATCTCAAACCACTAAGATCACTCATTTCAATTTTTTCCCGTTTTACTAATTCATCAAAAAGTCAAATCCATCTCCACAGAACATACACACATTTTATACACAATAAAACCAAGAGTTGCATTGGAACACTTCCAAACAACATTAGAACACCTCCAAAACACTCTTATACATCATTTGAATACTCCCAAAACACCATTTGAATACTCCCGAAACAACATATAACATTTAACCTAACCTAACCTAACCCAACATAACATCACCTATCCTAACCCAATTAACATTTAACCTAACCTAACTTATCCTTCAAATCACTCATTCACCATTTGAACACCTTCAACTAACACATGAGACATCAACAAACCTATGCATGGCATAATCACAACTAATACATACGCCTCCAACTAAGACATATCATAATCACTAAGACATATTCACCAATCTTATACCTGACATGAGCCATATCCAACATCTAAGACAAATAAAAAATCTAACTCATATACACAATATAATTATATATATATATATATATATATATATATATATATATATATATATATATATATATATAAGAGAGAGAGAGAGAGAGAGATATTGAGATTAGGGTAAGAGGACGAGTAAGATGATAATCACAGATTACACGATGAAGCAAATAAAGCAAATTCGATAGTACTAAGTCAGTCTGTTACCAGGGATGTGCTTCAAAGGCTGAATCACAACCAATCTGAAGGCAAAGTGATCTATTTCATGTTGGGAGCTGATCGTAAAGGCATTCGACCTACTTACCTGACTATTGGAATTAGGTTTGTTGGTTGGACAACCATATTCCGTTTTCGACTGAGTTAATACTAGATATCTCTCACAACATAGAACGTTTTTTTTCAGATATATGAACGCTATAAAAACATTTCTTACACATTATTGGATAGTTCTCTTCATGGATAATGATGCAGTCAGAACATAGCTTTCATCTCACCAGCGAAGATGAAAAGAGAGATGAACTAACTTCTTTAACCAGCCTCACTTTATCGCAGTTATGTGTGCCGTGAATATTCTCTGCACATTTTCTAGGTCAGCAATTTCACCCGCCTTGAAAGGTGCAGTTAGTGTGCAGCAATATTCCAGCCTAGATAGAACAAGCGACCTGAAAAGTGTCAACATGGGCTTGATATCCCTGGTTTTGAAGGTTCTCATTATCCATCCTGTCATTTTTCTAGCAGATGCGATTGCTACGGTGTTATGGTCCTTGAATGTGAGATCCTCTGACATGATCACTCCCAGGTCTTTGACATTAGTTTTTCGCTCTATTGTGTGGTTGGAATTTGTTTTGTACTCCGATGAGATTTTAATTTCCTCACGTTTTCTGTATCTGAGTAATTGAAATTTCTCCTCATTGAACTTCATATTGTTACCTGCAGCCCATTTAAAGATTTGGTTTATGTCTGCTTGGAGTCTTGCAGTGTCTTCAACGGTGGACACTGTCATACAGATTCAGGTGTCATATGCAAAGGAAGACACGGCACTGTGGCTTATATCCCTGTCTATGTCCGATATGAGGATGAGGAACAGGATGGGAGCGAGTACTGTGCCTTGTGGAACAGAGCTTTTCACTGTAGCCACCTCAGACTTTACTCTGTTGACTACTACTCTGTGTTCTACTTGTTAGGAAATTATAGATCCATCTACCCACTTTTCCTGTTATTCCTTTATCACGCATTTTGTGTGCTATTACACCATGGTCACACTTGTCAAAGGCTTTTGCAAAGTCTGTGTATATAACATCTGCATTCTGTTTGTCTTCTAGAGCACCCAGAACCTTGTCGTAGTGGTCCAGTAGTTGGGACAGACAGGAGCGACCTGCTCTAAACCCATGCTGCCCTGGGTTGTGTAATTGATGGGTATCTAGATGAGTGGCGATCTTGCTTCTTAGCGCTATTGGTCTGTAGTTCTTTGCTATTGCTTTACTGCCCCCTTTGTGGAGTGGGGCTATGTCTGTTGTTTTTAGTAACTGCGGGACGACCCCAGTGTCCATGCTCCCTCTCCATAGGATGTTAAATGCACGTGAAAGGGGCTTTTGCAGTTCTTGATGAACACGGAGTTCCATGAGTCTGGGCCTGGAGCGGAGTGCATGGGCATGTCATTTATTGCCTTTTCGAAGTCATCTGGCGTCAGGGTAATGTCAAATAGGCATGCATCTGCCAAGTTCTGTGGCACTCTCATAAAAAATCATTTAGGTCTTCGACTTTCAGTCTGGTTAGCGGCTCGCTAAAAAACTGAGTCATACTGGGACTTTAGTACTTCACTCATTTCCTTGCTGTCATCTGTGTACGACCCATCCCGTTTAAAGGGGCCCAATACTGGATGTTGTTCTCAACTTTGATTTGGCATAAGAAAAGAAATACTTTGGGTTTCTTTCAATTTAATTTATGGCTTTTAGTTCTTCCCTCGTTTCTTGATTCCTGTAAGATTCCTTTAGTTTTAATTCGATGTTTGCTATTTCTCTGACCAGCATCTCCCTACGTATTTCAGATATATTGGCCTCTTTTAGTCGCTCCGTTATTCTTTGCTTTCGCCTGTATAGGAGCGCCTCTCTCTTTCTAGTTTACATCTTCTCCTTCTTTTCCTTAAGGGAATTTGCCTTGAGCAAACCTCCAGTGCCACAGAGTTAATTTGTTCTAGACATAGGTTAGGATCCGTGATGCTTAGGCTATCTTCCCAGTTTATATCATTTAGGACGTGGTTTACTTGGTCCCACCTTATGTTTTTGTTATTGAAGTTGAATTTGGAGAAAGCTCCCTCACGGCTGATCACATTTTGTTGATCTGGGGCTCCCCGCATGCATGTCTGGACCTCTATTATGTTGTGATCTGAGTATATTGTTTTTGATATGATGATATTTCGTATCAGATCATCATTGTTGGTGAAGATGAGGTCCAGCGTATTCTCTAATCTTGTGGGCTCTACTATTTGCTGGTTTAAGGTGAACTTGGTGCAGAGATTTAAAAGTTCATGCATGTGTGAATTTTCATCTGAGCTGCCTCCTGTTGATTAAATCTAAGATAACCAAATAAACTCAAACACTGTTATATTTCTGATCAGAAGAGACATTACCAATCATTTTCCTTTGAGGGAAAACATTTCAGCAGTAAAATTTTATAGGTGGCCAGAAGACGCAATAACTGGTTATTGCACAGAATCCAACAAAATTTGTACCAACACAGCCTAAACCCATATGGTCGTTTCATGCCATGCATCAGCCACTGAAGATTGATGTCGTTCACAATAGTTATATTTTTATTTAGGGAAAGCGGTATATCCGTAGGGGTCATATAGGGCCCTGTGGAATGGGAGGTATGCAAATTCGATCATTTCAAAAGAAAAAAAAAAGTCCAATTTCTTGGATCAAGAGTCCCTCACCAGCATCAAGGCAAAATAATGCAATGAGGTTAAATAATACTATTCTTTTTTGAGATTTTATGTAGTGTGTAGATGGCAAAATGACATCTACAAACTACATAAAATATACAATCTTCTACTAAGTAGAATACACGAGTGTTGAAGTTTTAATTATTATTATTATAATCAAAAAGAAGTGCTAAACCACAGGGGTCATACAGCGCAGTTGAAGTTTTAAGGCGGTCAGAAGAGCCTCTCTTTCTCTCCACGGAAACAAAATTTGGGAATGACCTATGAAGCAATTAGGGCACCCACGCATGCAAATACGACTCATAAATCTTGTACAAGATGTATTATACAAGCGTTGAAAATTTTAAGTCGATCGAATTAGGCGTTCTCCAGTAATAGGCAAATTTTTGACAGAAAGCGGACGAAAATATTCTTGAAAATTTTCCGAAAACATAAAAAAAAAAGTCTCCTGTCTCAAAACTTGGGTCGCTCACCATGCCCAGCCCTTTTAGGGCAGGGTAGGTGCCAAGGCTGGAGCTTGCTACCATCTGCGGCTCGCAAGCCTGTCCTTCCCGCCAGCCTCCTTGGGGCGGGGAAGGTGGCAGACCAGAGGGGCCTGCAACTATCTACCTACCTGCCTCGTGCTTGTGGGCGAATATGGCTAGGCCTGGGACCAGTTGGTCCCACCGCTGAGGG